>JBBBWG010013668.1:39843-81952 GCA_037176905.1 Azolla pinnata
GATGAGCCTGCTAATAGATCAAATCTTCAACATGCACAGAAGATCGTTAGTGCAGGGGCGGAAAAAAAGGAAGAAAAAATGGAACAGATTAGAACCAAAGTCAACGCAACACGGATCGAAGGGAAGAATAATCTCCGAGAGTACATGGGCATGGATGGACAATCCTGCAGCAAGGAAGAAGTTCTCGACAAATGTAGGTGTGGATGGATATATATTTTGGGAAGGTTCAAGTCTATCGACATTTTCCGATCTCTGTCTCTCGTACTCCTTGTTAACATCACGAGAGCAATTATCAGAAGAAATCCAGGGGGCTTTGCTTACGTGTGGAACGCATGTATATATCATCGGGGGCCCAGAATGCAAGAAGACGCTCTGTCAAAATCACCGGAAGAAGAAGAAGAAGAGCGATGGTCCAGCTACCTACAGATCGAAAAAGAAGAAAGGTCTTCTGTCTTGGTTGCGTGGAACACTCCGCTTGGGTTTTTTCTCCAGAATCTTGCTTGGTTAGCTGCTACAACAAACAAAGGGGGAGCGGAAGTTATCGAGAACTTAAGGAAAGCCCCCGACAACCGAATGCTGCTGAAACCAACGGACAGGGACACTGTGTGTGTGTGTGTTTATTGTTTCCGACGACGAAGGAAGGCACGATCATTACAGGGGCGCAATACAGATAAGCCAATCCGAGTTTTTCGTAAATCGATCGTTGCCCTTTCGCTGCATCTCAAGTCAGTATCATCATCGCTTGGCGGTGTCCTTCCGAGCTTTTGCGGCTCGTTTCGGAAACTTGGACTATGGAGATGGGTGGCGATAACTAAATAAATCCTGGAACGCCGACTGCCAGCATAAAACCGTCGATTCGCGTCCGGGGGTTCGGCTACCACCGCGCAGAGAAACAACTTCTTCTTCTTCCTTTGCCAGAAGAGGAGTTCCGCGCTCCCGATCCCAATCGCAATCGGCAGGTGTTCCCGGGGGTTTTCGTATTTCGCGGATTCCGTAACGGTTTCCGAGCGCGTTTTATTATTATTACCAGATCAGCTCGATCCGGATTTCCTGTCTCTAGCCGGATGATTGCGATCGGATTTTCATCGAAAGAGGAGATTATTATTGACAAGAGAGTCCGGACTGAATGAATCGAACTCTGCTACTGCTGTTTTTGTTCTGTTTTCATGAGCCTGTTTCAGGGGCATTTTTTGGGAGATTCTGATTCTGGAAGATGCCGAGGGTATGTTTGCAATTTGCGTAAACTCGTGCGAAGAAGAAGACGAAGACGAAGAAGAAGAAGAAGAAGAAGAAGAAGAAGACGATGAAGAAGAAGAAGAAGAAGAAGAAGAAGAAGAAGAAGTAAAGAGGAAGCAGGAAACGAACGCGAGGTTCCATAGATTCTCTGACCCTTCTTCTCCTCCCATCTCTTCCTGCCCTCTGTTTTCTCTTCGTCTTCTTCGTCTTCTTCCATCGATCCCTTCTCCTCCTCCTCCTCTCTGATTGTTTTCTTTTCTCTCCTTCGATTTCGACGGGGGAAGACGAAAAGATCACACGGGAGCAGAGAGAAAGAAGAAGCTCGTACGCCATCGCCCAACAAGCTCTTGCATTTCCTCCTCCTCCTCCTCGTCGCTTCTTATCCCCCTGGTAGCTCGGTCCACGCTCATAGATCTCGCAAATTCGTTCGTTCGGAGGAGCCAATCTTCAGGGGGGGGGGACAGGGCAAACGCGTAGCTTGATCCATCCAGCCGTCTGCATTGGATCTAGGATTCCAGACAAGAAAAAGCCTCCTGCTTCAGAGGTCTTCTGCTGCTGCTGCTGCTGCTGCTGCTGCTTCTTCGTCTTGTTGCTGCCACTTCCAGCCCATCAGAATAAGAGGTCTTCCCACGCGCTGTAAGATTGTGCACAGAGATCGGACCTTCCACGCAACCTGTGCGGAGGAGCAGGGAAATCGAAGGGCGAAACAAGCAGGTTCTGTTCCATTTCTCGCTCTCCTCCCTCCCCCAACACGCGCGACCCCTGCCAGATGTGATGATGAGAGGATTAGGGTCGCCCCTTCCGGCAGCGAAGCTTCAGTCGAGGCCGTCGCTGGCAACGTCGCTGCTGCTAACCGCATTGCTCCTGACCTCGGTGTTCGCGTACTTCCAACTGATGCTCTACTCGCACCAGGGCCCGTGCAAGGAAGGGGGAGGAGGGGGGGGGAGGGGGCAAGGGGACAGGGAAGACAGGGCGATGGCCGACGCGCTGTCCTCGCGGTTCCCGTGGAGATCGTGGGGCTTCTCGCAAGATCCCGATCCCGATCCCGATTCCGATCCCGATTCCGATTCCGATTCCGATTCCGAATCCGAAGCCTTCCCGGGATTCTTCTTCCGGCGCGACCGGAAGCTGCCGGGGATCGGCGACGGCGGCGGCGACGGCGGCGGATATGCATCGAATCTCACGCTGCATAACCTGGTGTTCTGCATCGGCGGGGGGCAGCCGCAGGTGTGGCAGCGGCGCAAGGAGCTCATCAAGCTGTGGTGGAAGCCGAGGTCGATGCGGGGGTTCGTGTGGCTCGACGAGGAGCCCGCGGCAGCATCCGCCGAGGACGCCCCGGAGCAGCTCCCCGTGCTGAGGGTCTCGGAAGATGCCTCCTCCTTCAAGTACACGCACCCGGTGGGCAGCCCCTCGGGGGTGCGGATCGCGCGCATCCTGCTCGAGACCTTCCGCCTCGGCCTCCCCGACGTGCACTGGTTCGTCCTCGCCGACGACGACACCCTCTTCTCCGCCCACAACCTCCTCCGCGTCCTCGGCAAGTACGACGCCCGCGAGATGTACTACGTCGGCGGCCACTCCGAGAGCCACTTCCAGAACTTCGCCTTCAGCTACAACATGGCCTACGGCGGCGCCGGCGTCGCCGTCAGCTTCCCCCTCGCCGAGGCCCTCGTCGGCATCTACGACGACTGCATCCAACGGTACGCGTATCTCTACGGCAGCGACGACCGCCTCCATGCTTGCGTCACCGAGCTCGGCGTGCCCATCACGAAAGAACCGGGCTTTCACCAGGTATGTGCCTCCCCACCCTTTCCGGTTTTTCGCTTTCTTCCTTCTTTTTTTTGTTTCTCTTCTTGCACCCTTGCATGGAATGGAGCACATGCGATCGTAGCTCCACACGTTTCGGCTCTCATCTTTGTGGACTCGTTTTCAGCTTAGCTCTTTTAAGGCTTGTGGGCTGCTTGTGGCTCTGTTTGGGCTTTGTAGTCTGTTTTTAGCTCTGTTTGGGCATTGTGGATTGATTGTCGCTGTGTTTGGGCTTTGTGGGTTGATTGTCGCTCTGTTTGGGCTTTATGGGTCGATTGTCGCTCCGTTTGCGCATTGCGGGTTGATTGACGCTCTGTTTGGGCTTTGTGGGTTGATTGTCGCTCTGTTTGGGCTTTATGGGTTGATTGTTGCTCCGTTTGGGCATTGCGGGTTGATTGACGATCTGTTTGGGCTTGTGGGCTTATGGTGGCTTTTTGGGTGCTACATTGTAGTCTGGTTTTTACCTCTATTTGGGCTTGTGGGTTGATTGTAGCTCTTTCAGGCTTCTGGTCTGGTTTTTAGCTCTATTTGGGCTTGTGGGCTGATTGTAGCTCTTTCAGGCTTGTGGTCGGGTTTTTTAGCTCTATTTGGCTTGTGGGCTGATTTTGCTCTGTTTGGGCTTGTGGGCTTATGGTAGCTTTTTGGGGCTACATTGTAGCCTGGTTTTTAGCTCTCTATTTGGGCTTGTGGGCTTATGGTGGCTTTTTGGGCGCTACATTGTAGTCTGGTTTTTACCTCTATTTGGGCTTGTGTGTTGATTGTAGCTCTTTCAGGCTTGTGGTCTGGTTTTTTAGCTCTATTTGGGCTTGTGGGCTGATTGTAGCTCTTTCAGGCTTGTGGTCGGGTTTTTTAGCTCTATCTGGGTTTGTGGGCTGATTGTAGCTCTTCGGCTAAGCTGGGCTGCAGGCCTTCAACAGAATCCAAGCTGCTATATTCGAAACCTTTCCCACAAGGGGACAACCTGCCTGGGAGGGCGAATCTTCCTTCCCATCAGAGACTCGTCATGTGTTCTGGTTTTTAGCTCTTTTCAGTATTGTGGTCTGGTTTTTGCTGTTTTTGGGCGTGTGTGCTGATTTCACCTCTTTCAGGGCTCTTTTGCGCCTGTAGTCTGGTTTTTATCTCTGTTTGGCTCTTCTGCGCTTGTAATCTGGTTTTTAGCTCGGTTTGGGCATGTGGGCTGATTGCAGCTCTTTCGGGCTTTGGTTTTTTAGCTCTATTTGGGTTTGTGAGCTGATTGTAGCTCTGTTTTCAGGATTGTGCTCTGGTTTTGGCTGTTGTCAGGCTTGTGTGCTGATTTCACCTCTTTCGTGGGTGCTTTTTTTTTTTCCTGGGCTATGTAGTTTGATATTCAAGGAAATCCCCTTGGGTTATTAGTCGCCCATCCGGTTGCGCCCTTCGTCTCTATCCATCACGTCGAGGTTATCGAACCCATCTTCCCTTTCCTTGGCTCGCTCGATAGCTTGAGGCTCCTTGTCAAGGCGATGCAAACAGAGCCTAGCAGCTTCTTACAGCAGTCGATATGCTACCAGCCCAACCATAAACTGTCCTTCTCGGTGTCATTGGGCTATAGCGTGCAAGTCTACCCAAGGATCATGTCGCCCAGAGAGCTGCAGAAAGCCGAGCGGACGTTTCGGGCATGGAATGAGCTAGATTTGGAAGCTGAATTCGACATCAACACCAGGCCCTCACCGTCCATCTGTGATCAGCCCTTCCTTTTCTTCTTGGAAGAGATCTATGTTGATGAAACCAGCGGCCGGACCGTGAGCACATACAATCGGCACCGTGCTGTTGATGATCTGAAGAAGCAGGAGTTTTGCTGGTCTCAGCTTTTCCCCCCCGACAAGGTGAACAAGATTCGAGTGTCGAGTAGACCTTTGGGCTGGAAGTGGTTCCTGGTAAACATTCTGAGCTGCTATTTTCTTGTCAAAGAAAGAAAGAAAGTTATATTAACGCCTCTTAATGACCTACAAAACTGAACAAGGAAATGCATCTTCGAGTGTTTCTATGTCTCAAAAGAAAGCAAGACATAACTACATATGAGAAGTTAGCGAGCCTAGATATCTAAGGACACAAGATCATTATCCTCGATTGACTGAAGCTTTTGTCTTTGGAAAATTTCCCACCATGGTTGGATCGAAATATGCATCATGGTCGATAATCCGTATTTTTTCACCGTGTGTTTTCCCAGGTACCTCGGCGGCAATGCTGCAGCCTTGGCAGGTTAAATAACAAAGTTCTCGATATCTCAGTGGACTCTTGCTCGCAGGGCATGGTGATCACAACCTGATTTTACACTATCATTTCAGTTACTCAAGCCATATTCTTTTTCTGTGCAGACTTGACATTCTTTTTGGATTCCCTTTCCTACACGTACATTCATCGCTTCAAAGGCTTTACTAAGCTTTTGGTGGTACCCTTTGCTAGGGTATAATATTATGAGCTCAAGAAAAGAAAAGTGAATAGTGTTCAAATGTAGCTGGCCATATACCTGCTGTCTTGCCCTTTGGCCTCTGCTCCAGTGCTCTACTTGGGGAGTTAGTTGAAAGTTTGCACATTAAGACACAGGTAAAATCTGGGAGTGCAAGAAGAGCTGTGCAACTCCAAATGCAAAGCATATTGTTGGTTCAGATGGCTCGGGTTTTGCTATGTGTTTGAAGATCCTTGATGAGAATCTATTGTTGTATCATTTGTCAGCAATGAGAAATGTCCATTTCATGATCTTATGGTTTTCTTTTCAAGCCAACCGCTTGCAAATACTAGATGGAGCACATGTATTTATGTTAGTATATGTATGTGTGTGTGTGTGTGTGTGTAATACATTGGCCAAAGTTAATAAAAAGAGCTATAGTCTCTATGTTCAATATAGATATGGTTGTGAAGTTAACCTTGTAATTGTGGGAGCTGAGGTCTATTGATCCATTGGATGATAATGCCTGGCTGGATCAGGTATTTGCAGTTATGCTATAAATTCAACATCGAGATTCAAAACCGAAAATTTTGTGCATTGATCCATCTTTGGACAATTCTGCCAAGATGACTTTGATCTCAAGAATTCGTAGGTCCCAATGAGTAGCCTTGTTTTTGTTCGATGAATCCAAGCCAAAGCCGTTCTTCAAGACATGTGGATCATCCGGATCTTGATGTCAATGGTTGACTTTTGATGTTCACAACAGGGATTGGCATTCTTATGTTTTGCAACGTCCACGGCATGCTAGCGACAAACTACGTTAGGAAGGCGAGGACTGAAGGATTTGTAGGTGCGAAAGAAGGCGCTTTCGATGTAGTCGTGATTCATACCTCTGTTTGGTGAGAGATCGCATGTTGTACGCCACAGAACCAAAGCCTCCCGATTCTAGAGTTGCGAATCGTGCTTCCCATGTGGTCAACATGATGGCCCATTTTGGGTTTATTAAAAGCTCCTCTTAAGTGAAATCAAGGTGGTCCCAAGAACATGAGGCTATAACACGATTGACCAATAGAAGTAACAGAGTTCGGATGGCATATTTAGTGACCCGTGATTTTGACGAGATCAACGGCTGCTTAAACTCGATTGGGCACATTCAATTGGCCCTAACTACCATGATGGATCAAAGAAGTTGGATCAACAACTGCTGCTCGACTGATTTACTTGAGGTTAAGACCCAAACACTATGGAGTATCTTATCTATTGGGTTAGAGTTTTGAGATTTTCACGAATTCACGAATCCTCCATACAAATACGCGTGGTTGCTATCTTCCACATTGCTCTGGGCTGCCAAATAAATCGAACCACCAATGCATCGTTAAGTCAGTTGGCCGGGGACTTTGGGCACCTTAATCTTTGACGAGCGAAGCATAGTTAGTGTGTAGAGCTCAGGAGCCATGCTTCTTTGCAGCTTCGCATCGATGCAAAGTACGATGGGCTCTCCCTTCTACACACCCAGCAGCATCGAATAAATAACTGGAATTGCAAGGAAGCCCGAACGACGGCGCATCGACGGATATTCGCGATGCACGACAGAGCCGAGCGAGTGTATAGGGAATGGATCGCAGGCCACTTCTGTATGCCAATGGAATTGTTCTTTCCGCGAGATCTCAAAGAGCCGTAAACCCTAAACCCAAAACCCTAAACTCTAAACCCTATTTACAAACCCAAAACCTTTTAAACCCTAAACTCTAAACCCTAAAAAACTGTGGCTGTTTCCATGGCCATGATCTTACCGGCAAGTTTTGCTATTGGGGATCAAAACTATGGATTTTTGGAGAGAACAAAGATCCTTTCTTCTTGAAGGAAGAAGAGTCGGTGCTAGAGAGCTGAAGCAGGTAGTGTCTGTGTCCCTGCCCGGAGATGGCCGAAGCAGCGGCGCCCCTCTCCAAGCTCGACATCCTGATCGCGCAGCTCGAATCCCTTGCAGCCTCTGCTTCCTCCCAACCCCCTGATCCCCTCATCTGCTTCGATCTGCTCTCCGATCTGCTCTCCTCTCTCGATGATTACCCCAAGGTAAAAAAACGCCGGCAGGAAACACGCATTCTCCCTTTTCAACTGCATTTTCTTTTCCCCCCCTGTGCTTGGGAGTACACGATTTCTCTCACGCCCCGGGAAGAAAAAAGACTCGGGACCGAAACGTTGATCCTCGAGGAAACCAGTCTGGACCTCCTTTTCTTGCTTTTGCTACCGTCTGGGTTTCGATTACGATTCTCATAGGCTGATTGATACAGGAGCACAATCGAACAGAGCAGCTGTCCTTGAAAAGAAAAACGAAATCTTGAAGTCAAGCGGAAACTTATTTATTTACAACCGTGTTGGTTTCCATCGCAATTTGCATAAGCCAGCAGAACCACGATAGAAAATGATAGTAGTTCTTGAAAAGACAACAGATTTTTGAATTCAGAACCAAACCTTACAATTCACCAATTTGATCCGCAGACATACTGATGTATACAAAAGGCTGGAATGGTGGCATATTGGGGCTCACAAATTAACTCAGATGAAAGTATTGCCTCGGAATGGAGAAATGATATGAGCGTGCCTCATTACTTTCCATAAACCATCTACTTGGTTGTTGGGCACTGTAACTTTGACATACTCCTGAACTGAATTTTGTATGGTGGATGAAGAACTCTTTGATAGCCTGTTTGAGTACCATTATGTTATTAGCCATCTATATTCCCTTGTTAAATTGAAAAAATTGTTTTTCGCTACGATGCTCACAAACTATTTGTAATTCTCAAGAATGCGTGCTCATTGTGATTACAGATTTGGTTATGCATAACTGATAATTCTCCCTTTTTGCTAATTGGCCAGTTTTGGATGACACTGATGCTATGTACATACGATGTGAAGACCAAAAAATAGAAGTGATTGGTTTGCTCTATTTGACTAGAGTTTATGTTGGATTGACAGGCGAATATTCTTGGTTGCCAAAGAAAATGTGAAGATGCTTTGCAAGCTCTTCTAGTGATTGGAGCTCGGCCACCAGTACGCCGCCTTTGTGCAAAGGCTCTCATACAGATAATATCGAAAGGGGACAG
The DNA here is from genome assembly GCA_037176905.1 of Azolla pinnata. Classification (NCBI taxonomy): domain Eukaryota; kingdom Viridiplantae; phylum Streptophyta; class Polypodiopsida; order Salviniales; family Salviniaceae; genus Azolla; species Azolla pinnata. Next base: position 48,394 of record JBBBWG010013668.1, read on the forward strand.
TATTTCTATTTATTCAAGGGCCAGCAGTTTACAGGGGTGGCTTTTAGAAAGCAGAAAGATAGACACAGCCGGCTACATTGGTACTTCAGCACGAGTTTCTGCTTCTTTGAAATAAAAATTCTGTAATATCGATCCCCCATTTATCATTATTATTTGGGCTTTGTAGGTTTGGCGACATGTCTGGGTGCATTGTATCGATCATTTGGCCAGAAACTTGCTTCTGGGCTTTCTGAGACCAGCAATATTGTTGCAAAATTGATAAAGTTTTCTGAGGTAAGCAGGGTTAATATGCATGGGAGAGTTACTCTTATGTAATATGAATCAAAGTTTTTCTTTTAATGAAGCTCATAGTAAGTGTGAGATTTATTCTAAGTAGAAACAACTGTAGTCAGTATATCTTCCTATACGGTGAGAACAATCTATTGTGGAGCTGAATCTCAAGCTCTTAGTCTGTTTTATATGGTAATTATTAGGGGTCCATTTATCATTTATCTTGTAAGGCCTCTCTTAACTTGTTAGATATGAACATAATTATGACTCATGGATAAGGTGCTTGGGCCCATTTACGATCTTTATAACTGATCATGAATTATGAAGAAGACTGTACACTCATGGTTTATAAAGCTTACCTTCACAAGCACTGCACCGATGGTTTCTGAATAAGATACATTTTTTTCGATTATGCAGAGGATACAAAGAAGCATGCACACTATATACAAAGCAGGACTGTAAGATGTCTATACATGTTCTTGGGTCTTTTTTTATGATGTTAGGTGATACCAAGCTGATTATATTCTTCAAAAACAGGAGCATTTTCGAGAGGATTGGCACAAATCCAATAATGTAGATGAAGATCTCACCCACATAATTGGAACATTGAAAAACGATATGTTAACCTACAGGAGCTCTACAGGAATTATGTGTCCATGTAAAAAAAAGTGTAAAGAAATGTCTGTGGACAGGTGTAAGATCATCCTTAGGAGGATGATTGAACACATTGGGACGTATGAGATAACATTGTTGGCGATTTATGCCTCTTTAGTGAATTAAGTTTGTGCCTTTATCTATCTGACTACACTGATTGGGAGTTTTCAAGAAACATTAGCAACGTAGTTTTTTGCCCATTTGAAGAACTACTGTATATTTGAGTAAGAGTCAAATTCTAAACAAGTCACAATGTTTGTATCTCGTCTCTAAGAATGTTTCTCAAATTGTGTGGTATTTCGGTGATCTCAAATCTATGTTCTCACTAGTTGGTCCTACTGGTGTCAATGGCTTTTATATACAGGTATCAGTAAGGCAAGCAGCACTTCAGTTGCTTCAAGATGCATTGGAAGGCTCAGGTGGTGGTGGACCCACCTCAGCTTATTCAGAAGCTCTGCGTGTTGTTCTAAGAGTTGGTTCAGCAGACAAGTCTTCAATTGTAAGAACCACAGCGGCTAGCTGTTTACATGCTTTTGCTTTGGCTGGCGGGCCAGGGATAGGGAATGGTGGACTTGAGAGCTGTTCTGCACTTTGTGTGAAGGTCGTGTTTGTAAAGTTGCTTTCAAATGCTGTTATCAAGTGACTATCCAAAAAATATACTACTTGTTATCAAACATTTATTGATGCCAATGTAGGCTTTGGAAGATCCTTCACAGCCTGTAAGAAATGCGTTTGCATCAGCATTAGGAGCTTTACTTGCCCTTGGCCTTCATCCAGATGCTCAGGTGCATATCAGATAGATAACATCAATTCTTTACGCTTTGTATGACAATTTGAAGTGTGATTATCGATAAACATGTTTATCATCATTTTGAGTGGATAAAATATAGAACCATTAGCATATGAGAGATTCCTCCTACATTGCTTCCTTGTCTTTGTTCCGATAGTGTGCAATGCAGGCGATATTGAGGTTCACTGGAATGAAAGAATGTGCCACTATTATGTATTTTAGCCAGCTATAACTGAGATTGTAATAATGCTGCAGTTTTATTGAATGCATTTATGTACAGATTCTTGACTAGAGTTGAAGTTATTAAGTGGGAGTATTAGCTCCCTATTGTGTTTTCCTGCTTACTTCAACTCATATTGGTGAAGGTACAACCACATGGAAAGTTGCAATCAACCGCAGGTAGGACTGTTGAGGGTGGTCTACAAAAGCATCTCATTGGGCCATTTGTTCGAGGTATCGCCCAATTAGTTATTTTATGTTGGTTTGGTTTGTGTGCTATATATTCAAACTGGCTTCCTTGATAAATTACGAACATTCAACAAACTCCATGCATTACATTCAATCACTCAACATTTTACACTACACTTTATGTCATCTATTATGTTGTGCTTTCAGCAACAGGACCTCTTTATCGTGAAATACGAGTAGGATTAAGCATGGCATGGGTTTCTTTCTTGCAGGTTTGTATTTCTCAGTTACATCAACTTAAAATTGTTTTTCTCGGTTGCTGTATGTAATCATACACAAGCTGTTCTATATTTAACTTCTGTAAAAATCAGTCTTCTCTTCCTGAGGAGCATCATCTCCTATAAGGTTAATGGTTGAGATTGTTCCTTGGATATATGAGTGTGTGTGTACCAGTGTGCGTATGTGTATATGTATAGGAACCCCTGCCCTTAGGACACCAGTGTGGGTGTGTGTGTGCGTATAGGAACCATCCTTTAGGATGGCTTGTGTGATTTTTGCATGTGTATGTGGATCACAGTGATGTAGTTTTGTGACTAGAAAGGTATCTAGTCTCACATGTGGAAGAAGCGAAAGGAATTTCCTTTGGCACACTCCAGCTGCTCTTTAGATCATTCCACCCCCTTGGTGAGCATTAAAAGAGGGAGATGGACCCCTCATCTATACAACCCACCTCCCAGTTGAATGCAAGGTGCAGTTGTAGTGGCTGATTTTCTAGCTTTTGGCCGTCTATTTTACCATTGGAAAGAATGATTGGGTGTCAACACCTTACATAACTTGATGTCCTTAATTCTAATGATTTCACAAACACATTTTGATCTCCCAGGGAATGCATTTTACATATGGACACAGTGATTTTGAGCTCCAGAACTTTGCCATCCAAGCGATGGCCATGCTGAGTTTTAATGTTACATCTCAAATCAATGCACATTGTCAGGTAGTAAGGAAGCATATTCTGTTCATTTTGCTCTTTGGATTGCCGTTTTAGTGATTCTGTCCTCAAGCATGTGTATGCTGTGAACTTATTCCGGAATACCATTTTTACTGATATTACAGTATTCCGTTTATAGGCATGTGTGCTCTATATCCTACGGGTTGGAATTGTAGAGCAGATGAGTGAGCCAGCCCAAAAGGAGTTCTTGTCCCTCATGACAAAGCAGGCAAGTTTGTCTTCTGTCATTGCCTCCTCAACTACCATGTAACTGAATGTGTTAATGATTAGTGAGGAAATAATGCTGGTTGGGAAAACATATAAAATTCTGGCCTTCAATGTTCAAGCACCAAGGGTCATGGATATTTTCAACTTAAACATTCAATATTAGTGGACTTAGTTCACTCTAGTCTGCTTTATTCTTACGATTCAAAAGGAGAAATGGCGAGCGTATGAAGTCCAACTTTAACCTTTCCTAGAGATCAGATAAGATATTCTAATGAAATTCAAAAAATCGTGTTCAGTAGTTTTTTGAACATAGGCAAAATATGCCTAATTGAGATATAAAATGGTAAGATAATATTGACCGTACAAAAATGATCTCGTTTGGAATGAAAGGTTTAAATAACATGGCCATATTTCTTTTGAACGTTATCTGCCACTTGTTAGTATTGGTGAATAGGGTTTTAATGGAATAATAACTTAAATGGTTTTCCATGTCTCAACAGCTCTCATTGTCAGACACAAGTGCATCCATGCTGGTGGTTATTCTAAGGACAATATCACATCTTCTATCTGTGCTTGGAGAGGTTCTTTTAAGCTTCAAATCCAGTTACCTATGAAGAAAAATATGTTTGTAATCTGTCCTTCTCCTCAGGTTCCTTCTGCTGCACGTGAGCCACTTGAAAATTCATTAGTCATGGCGTTATCCAATCCTACCATGGCTGTAAGTTTCCAGTTACTATGCATTTTGTGTTTACATCTGTTGATTTCTCTGACTGTTTGAATTTGTTCTCACAGGTACGGGTAGAAACAGCATTGACCATTCGAGTGCTAACAGTGGTTGATCCTTTTTGTACAAACAGTCTTATGTCTTTTGGTGTGACAACGATTCGTGCTGTACGGGAGATTCTTGCAGTTGAGAAGGTATTAGTAGTATATTATTTACAATAGTGTCTTTAGGGAACAGTCAAAATGCTCTCTATAATGCCAGGAGGAGCTGATTTCTGAAGGCCTGTTATTTTGTGATAGGGTGATAGGTTGAGACAGGAGTTAGATTCATTACATGGGCAAACATTAATGTTGGGTGCAATTTTAGCTGCATCTCCAAGATTTTCTTTAGGATTACCATCATGGTATATGAAATGTCCATTATAATTACTAATTGCTACAGCTTGAGAATATGCATCTATAGATATTTCCTGATTAGTTATGTGTGCACCTCTGCTCTGTCAGGCTTCCTGCAGCTATCCTTGATATTGCAAAGAGATTAATCCTGGATAATAGGCGGAATCCTGCCTCTGCAGGCTTAGAGAAGGAAGGTGGATGGCTTCTTATAGCTTCTGTTATCACGTCAATGAGGAAAGAGGTGAGGAATAAAACTCAGTCTATAATTGTAACACAAAAGTTTGAGCTATATCATGCAAGTGTATGGTTTCTTCTCAATGAGGGAAGAGATGAGGCAATTATCTAAGAGCAATTTTCATTCTAGGTGCTCACTTTATGATCATACCATTGTTTTGCATTTTGTGATGTACATTTTACATTATTTAGTGTGTAGCTGTCAGCCTTGTTAATTGGGGAATTTATGATCTAATAATTGTGATGTTCAAAACATTAACACTGGACAGAAAATTAAATATATAATGGCAAAATTTCCCATGTGATAGCCTTTCAAGACAAACCTTTAATTTTTGCCAGATTGGTAAACCTGAAAGTTATCGGTTCCTTCAAAAGTTCTATAATATGCTGGTTTCTATTTTCTCTATTGGAGATTAGGAGATGCAGGAACAAGAATTCGATATTATTGCATTATGGACAGCACCATTTGGAGGAAGCTCTGAAGTACAATTGAGGCAGGCTGAATCAAATCTCATAGCAGAGGTCTGGTAAGGCATCTCATTCCTAGAACTCTTCCATGTTTTTCTATAAGAATACTAATATCTTTCTCTATCTGTCTATGCTGCGGTTATACAGTGGTTGGTCAGCGGCAGTTGAGGCCCTTACTGCATTTGTGAAAAGTTATGTGGTTCCCAATTTCTCTTCTAAAGAGGAAGGCATCATTTTGCAACCAGTCCTGGGATATTTAAACGTGTATGTGGTAGATATTTGTTAGATACATTAAACATGATAAGTGTTTCTTAACTTCAAGCTTTTTCAGGTTGTAAATCAAAATCATGTTTATCCTTGATGTTGTCTGGTCTGATGTGATGTGCTATTTCTCCACAGGGCCCTAGCGTACCTTTCCTCCACAAAGCTACAACAAGTGGCTGGGGAAGTGAAACAAGCTGTTGATACCCTCTTAATGAGAACTCTCATGGCATACCGAGCACTTCCTAATGCATTTTGCTACAGAAATGATCATGACATGCTGTTGGACATATGCTCCGGCCCATTCAAGTTAGTTAATATTGTTGGTGGATAAACTTTATAGAGTATATATGATAATTCAATTTTTTTTCAGGTATCCAGCAGTGTGGGGACAAAGTTCATGTTTGAGACAACTATTAGACTATCGAGACTCAATACTAGGTCCTTGGGTACCTGGAAGGTTGACTACATTCTCTCCATGCATGCACTTACATGATGAATGCAAGACATACTGATTTGTGACACTGATACTAGGGACTCATTTGAAGATGATTTACGTGCATTTGATGGAGGCAGTGATGGACCCCTTCCCTGCATATGGGACAGCCATAATATCTCCGCATTCCCTCAGGTCTGTGCTGAATTAAATTAATAGACTATTTTGCAAACTTTTCTTTTTGGGTTTTTATAAATTGTATGTGTCTATCTGGTGCAGCCTTTTTCAGTGTCCACATTACTTCTCAATGAACTGCTTCTATGCTTTGGATCAATTTTTGCTGCCCAAGTACGTTTCTCTGGACTCTAATAAATTACTTTCTTGGTTTCAAGATCGACTGTGCAATCTAATGCTATAGTCAGATATGTTTTTCTATGCAGAAAGAACCCAAGAAGCTCCTACTCCTGGACATCCTGGAAGCATCTGCTAAACTGAGCAAGAAACAAAGCTTCCAGGAAGCCAATGCTACTAATATATGTGTGACTCTTCTTGCCTCTCTCAAGGTAAATAATATTAATAAATTTATTATAGCAATTGAAAAATATTGAGGTTGCAATCCTTTATAACTATGTTATTTCTATCCATGTCAGGAAACTCTACGTATGCGCAGCTCAGATTATGAACCTGAGTTCAATCGGAGACTACAGTTGCTTTTCCAGGTTTGGTTGATATTCTTGTTCTACTTTTCTATTACTTCATTATCTTGAAGCAAATAAACTACCATTGGAGTTAAACGGCTTTAATGCATGGAAGATTATTATGCTCTTGATTGCATGAAGCATACCTGACACAACCAATATGAAATCTGAGAGACATTCTTTTGGTTCTCCTTTTGCTGTGTTGACTGGCATATATATGTTTCACACACACATACATATAAATAATATTGTCATTATGCTTTTCACTGTTATTGTCATATACAATATACACACATGCACAATATCGTCACCATTATATATACACACTATATTGTCATTATGTTTTAGACCATTATTAATGCATACTTCAGCAATTGGGATGAAGAGCTAACGTAAATTTAAAATATATTACTGATTTTCTTATGAATTGAAATTTAACACTAAACATTATCGATCAAAACTTTTGAATTAAAGATTTATTGCGAAGCTGCATAAATTCTGTGACATGTTGCAAAACCACATTCTGATAAGCTATAGTGTTTTGGATTTAGGTTAAGGCATGTAACTTCGGCAACCAAATTTGTGGCATTTGTACAATAAATGATTGTAATTTCTATGTTTGTAACTCAATGAATCAAAGTTTTTCCTATGTTTTGAAAAAATATAACATTGAAATGAGATTTAACAGGGGATTATGGCGGAAGAAACTTCAACAACTCCCCAGCGCCGTGCTGCTGCTGAAGGACTTGGCATTCTTGCTCGTCTAGGCAATGATGTATTTGCAGCGCGTTTGGTATAACTTAAGACTAACTTATGGTTTCTCTTTTGACTTTTGATACTTGTTATGTGTGTAATGCTCTCTCAAACTTGTGGTGCAGACAAAATCACTCCTTGCAGATGCCAGTGGAGTGCTAAACACTGGGATGAGAGCGTCTATGGCTTTTGCATTAGGATGTATACATAGGAGGTAAAAATCAGTCTTTTCTTGTTTATTAATTGAATTTATGAAGGAAGTTAACATTATAGTTTTCTCAAATTATGTACCTACGTGGCAAAATTCTTATATGCCTGTGCCAATCTGTTTTCCAGCAAAGGAGGGATGGCATTATCTGTATTAGTTCCTGCTACTGTGCAAATTCTATGCCTGATGTCCAGGGATCCTAAACCTTTGGTCCATATATGGTCATTGCACAGTCTTTGGCTGACAGTAGAGGCAGCTGGACTTACATATGTCCCCCATGTCCAGGTATTTTGATCCAGGTGAAATTTGCATCCAGGTAGCCATGAACTCATTGACGCACACCTTGTTGAGTAGATATTTATTAGAATATGAGGAGAAATTACTTTTGGCTGCATGCTGCCAGTGTAATTAACCTGGGAGATTGAAGCAGGCATTTGGGGGTTGACCAAACCTAAATGACAAGATTGGTATTTGTCCATGATCGTTTGAAATTTAGTATCTTCATCCATATATTAACCTGCGGAGATTGAAATAGCCATTTGTGGCAGCTAAAAAATCCTATGACAAGATTAGTACTTGTTTATGATCACTTGGACTTTGATATCTTATATCCATGATACTTTAGGTTATATATGTTAATATTTAAGGGGAAAAACCTGCTGCTCTCGGAGAAAGTGAAAGCTGAGATAACCTCATCAAAGAAATAAAGGCATGATATAGCGTTTTGCCTGTATGTATTCTATGAAGTGTTCAGTTTGGATGGATAGGGTGTGTTCCATATTCAAATTTTTATTGAAGTGGTAGGTTTATTTATCCATGTTTGTGTACCATTTAAGATATGGATGTCATGTTTCAGCCTTCTCATATTGCTGCATGTCATATGCAGGTCACAATGTCTTTGGTGATGGAAATCCTACATTCTGAGGAACATACTGGTCCCGAAGTACGTCAGTGTCTTGGGCGTTTAATAAATGCAATTGTTGCAGTCATAGGCCCAGAGTTGTCTCCGGGGAGTTCATTTTTCTCGCGATGCAAGGTTTGGTTTTCTCCCTTGAAACAATAAACATACACTTCCTGCTAAAGCTTGGTCTCTTTAGTGGAATGTCTTTCGCTTGGCTTTGTTAATCAAATATTTAACTTTCTCATGGTTTTGTGCTTCATCAGTCTGTGATTGCAGAAATAAGTTTTGTGGAGGAGCCTGCATCACTATTAGAGTATGCTGTCTTTCCTGAAATGGATATACTTCATCCATATTTCTAGGATTTTTTTTAATGCTTACCCTGTATTATGTTTAGGTCAGTATTATTCACGCAACAATTGGTCCTGTTTGCACCTCAAGCACTTTCCGTTCACATGCATGTGCAGAAACTGACCCCAACACTTGGGTCCAAACAGGTCTTTGTAGGCTGGAGCAAAGGATTTTTGAGATTTAATTTGGAATTTCTTTGAGTCTCATGGGTTGATTTTTCTTGTACAGCCCTCCTTAAGGCAAGCTGCAGTCTGTACATTACGACATTTAACTGAACGTGATCCTGTAAGAGATTGCTATTTTTCTGGTGTTGATGTCTTGTTGCTAAAAGACAGATCAGCTTTATATGCATCCTAATTATCATATTGTGATATTCTAAACAAAATGCAGGTTTCCATGATTGAGGAACAGATAGAAGAGAAACTTTTTGCTATGCTTGATACTGAGACAGATCCGAGGTTTACCACTCTTTGTCTATGGCTTCAAATATAATAATGAGACTTTGTATTCATATGTTCTATTATGGATCTGCTGAACTAACTTTTGTTTATGCATTAGTATAATCCAGCTTGTACGCATGACTCTAGTTTGCTTATTAGAGGCAGCATGCCCAATGTATGTCTTCCGATGGCTTCACCTTTGCCGAAATGTTGTAAGTTTTCGTATTGTTTGCTCGAGTGTTACTCTTCTTAAGTATGCAAGCTAGAGCATATAGTATTATATTTTCTCTGCTGTTGTAGGTTTTAGCAACCTCTTCAACTATTGCAGCTGGCAGCAGAGCAGGGAGTGTAGATGCCATTTTGCTTTCTTCAAACAAAGATCTGGCATTTGCAGATGATGAAGAAGGAATGATTGAGAAAAAAGATCAACAAAAAGCTTCAGCGATTTCCTCCAATGGTATCAAGAACCAGTCCAGGGAAGGAGATCAGCTACCTCGTTATAGCACTCGCTTATTTGCTGCAGAGTAAATGCCATTCATTTCTTTACAGATTTTTTGTTTTAGAAACCTAGGAAAGCAACTCCGGAATGCTCTTCATGTTCATGGTACCATAATCATAAATCTTATTGTTCCACTGTTTATCTAAGTTCTTTGCTCTTATTTTTGGAAAATATTCATCTGGAAATTTGCACAAGTACTTGAGCACTCTTTGTGTAATTCTCCTGACATTCTATATTTTTATAATGTTTTCTATGGAAGATTCTTAAATTCTCTATGAACGACTAACAACAAGCTTTATATAGGTGCTTGGTTCGTCTTCCAATAGCTGTGGGCAAGGATCCACGGCATTTTAACCTTGCACTTGCGAAGGATGACACTTCATCTAGATTGACATCCAAATCTGGAGCAGATTGGCTTGTGATGCAGCTCAGTCAGCTGGTTGCTCTGGCATATCAGGTGAGCTTTTATTACATGCCTCAATGATTATGAATTGCAGTGACATAACCACTCGTCTTAAATTCAGACTGCTTTGTACATATACCTATTATGTTTTACAATTTCAAGAAAATTCTGCTGGCATGGATGCAAACAAAAGTTTGATCTAAAAATCACCACATATAATTAAGCCGCAATGGCCTGTAAAATATTGTCAAAATACTCGAGGCAATCATAACTAGTGTATTTGGCTAATTGCATAGGTTTCAACTGGTGTGTTTGAGAGCTTGCGGGAAAAAGGTGTATTATTACTTGTCTTAATTCTTCAGAAGGTAATGCAAAAATGCAATCACAGGATTTAATCAAGGCGTTATTAATTGTTGACTTTAATTTTATTTTGCTACCTCAAGCAAGTTTTCCAGCTGTTCTGTCATAATATTAAAACAATGTTATGGCTAGATAAAATGTTAAGATGAAAAAGGTGTATTATTACTTGTCGTAATTCTTCAGAAGGTAATGCAAAAATGCAATCACAGGATTTAATCAAGGTATTATTAATTGTTGATTCTCATTTTATTTTGCTACCGTGAGCAAGTTTTCCAGCCGTTCTGTCATAATATTGAAACGATGTTGTGGCTAGATAAAACGTTGAGATGTGAAAAGTAAAATCATCAGAAGTGGCGTGTTCTTCAAGCTAATATAACTTCTACAGCGTGGCATAAAGCCATGCTGGTGATTTTATGACCAATGGATCTAATATAACCTCTGATAGTTGGAAAAGGTGAACAGCCCTAACATCCTGCAATCTGTTGCACCTGCTTTGAGGGTGATAGAATTTGTCTCCAAATGCACAGTTACCTAGAATCTAGCGTGCAAATGTATTATGTACTACAAAGATGTTAGCTTTGCTTATCCCTCAACTCAACCGATAGAACTGTAATATACGTGCATTGAATCTAGGGTCCAAATGTATTATGTACCAACAAATATGTTAGTGTTGCTTACACTCAGGTAATACTAGCTTATTACCAAGAAGCTATTGTGTTTTCAAATGTCTAGCAGCAGTCACTCAGGGATACTACAGAATGAGTATAGTTTCCACCATGTGGTGATTAATATATGAAATGAGAAACACTAATTATGTTCAGGTTTATGTAACACTCTTTATACAATTATATTACACGTGTTTCTTTCAGTTTGGTGACACTGGAGACCCTGATTTTAGTGGTCATCTAATTTTGGAGCAATATCAGGTATTATTTTTGAAGAATTTTTAACTATATAGGAAGTTATGATATCCAATATTGTGGACACTGACATCTATAAGTTCTGTCGCTTTATAGGCACAGTTCTTGTCAGCACTGCGTACTGCTTTGGATATTAATGCTGCCCCCCTTTTACTGGATGCTGGATTGCAGCTTTCTTCACGTGTATAAGTCTAATCTCTCAATGACATCGTTAACCTGTATGCTAATTCATGAACCATATGAACTGGTGATAAAACTGAAATTTCTTTCATGTTTGTAGATTATCACGAGTGGCATATCGAATGCTGATGCTGGTGTGTTCAAACGTGTTATCACTCTACTATCACATTTGCTTATCAACTTGGACGATTTGCAGTTCCCTTCATATGCAGAGTGGGTGGGTTGCAAGGTATGAATTTGTGGAAACTTGTCAATGATTACAATGCTTATGATAGTCCAAATGCTATACTGCTCTTTTTTGTGTAACAGGTTCAGATCAGTTTACTGAGAGCATATGCTTCTATAAAAAATTACTCTTATGCCTGCATGACAGAAGGTTCTAACAAGTTCAAAGAGGGTTTATGTTTATGGATGTTGTTGGTTGATGACGATGATAGACTTAGAGTGTTATGGACTGGTTTGCTAAGAGATTATGGTGTTCTTAAAATATTTAAGTCATCCCAATTACAGGTAAGGGGTATGTTCGAAAGAATTCTTCGTATGCTCACTGCAATAAAATAAATGTTCATACAATTTTAGATCTGCTTGGTGATTGCAGACCCAATATAAGCCTTTCTTAAGCGGTCTGCTGCTACCTGCCATCGTTTTGATTGTTCAACCTTATCTTCAGGATGTGTGGCCAGTTGTTCTTGAGGCTGTAACATTGAGTATTTGTACAAATTCCTTATTGGAAAGTGAAATCAGAGATCTGGGGGAATCAAGTAGCATGGCTAAGTTAAATGTGCCAATATCTATATCTACCAATGATTTCCATCACCTCTGGGCTCTATGCTTTTCTATATTGTGCCAGTTGAAGCCAGAGACCAGTAAATCAATGAATTCCGGTGATTTCAAGTCGATTTCCTTGAAGAAACGTAACCATTCAGAATCTCAAAAAGATGATTTTGGAGTGGTTGCACTGAAAGGACTTAAATATCTGGTTGAGCAAGGTTTACAGAGTCCTGAGTTGTTGTCAGCACAATTAATTCAAGAGTTATTGCAGGTAGTTTGCCAACAGATACTAATTTTTGACTTCTGTGTTTTATGTCCTAATATGAACTGATGGTTGCCCAGATTGTGATGCATATCGAATTCCAATTATCTTCAGCAACATGGAAAGTCATCTTTCCAATTTTAGAGCAGGTTGAGTACAAGTTGAGAATCGAATGGTATTGGTTGTCAAATATGCCTGATTACAAAGGTTGAATGGAATTACAGGTATTGATGAGATCTCCAGATGAATTCTTTGCGAGCGAGGATTGGCTGCTCATTGTGACAGAATCATGCATATACCATAGTCAACAAGTTTTAAGCAGGTTAGACTATAAGATAAATTTTATTATTGATAACAATTACCTTGCCAGATAATCTGCTAGTTATGCTGTTTCTCTGACCAGACCAGGAGCTTGGCGGAGCTGCTATACAAGCCATCTTTTAGGCTTTTACAACTATTTAAGTTCATATTAATATGTTAATTGAAATAGGAGATAATTCTAATATATCAGGTGATCTATGAACAGAACGTGTAAAGATTATCATATTTGAACGAATAGTGTTACTCATGTTCATATACAAAATTTTTCTAGCTTAAAGAGGGCAGTTAAACAGTTAATTTTATTCAATTATGACTAGTAGATCAGAAGTGTAAATAATGAACATTGGTGGATACACTCACATCTACATGAAATTTTTATATTAAAAAAGTTGAAAATATCGTAAAATGTTTTATCTGAAATGATGTGTACTGATAGTGGATCATTTATCCATGGGCAGTATTTCTTCTAGGGAACTTGTGGGTGAATTCAAGGATGATTCTATCATCTCCACATGTTTCAAGATCTTGGAAATACTTACACAAAGATCACCTGATGAGGTACATCTTGTTTAGATTCACTCTCTGGATAATGTCTATGATATAATCAACTTATCTACAAGGTTGTTCTTGTCAAAGATGGGGAACAAATTCTCATTCTCATCCTAATTCTGTAATGCAGAGGAAAACCCAGCTTCTTCCAGTCATACTTCTCATGGGACTCGAGTTTATCAAATCTTCTTCTACATTCTTAGCTTCTGCAGTGGATTTTGTATCAAAGCTAACTGCTTTGGTTATTACGTCTGCAGGTATATGGTTCAGCTACCTAAACTTTCAAGTTTTATTATGTTAGTTAATAGTGTGCTCACATCTAAGTCAAATGTCCGAACTTTAGCTGAAGTTGCTTTGGGTCAATATCTTTTGATATCTGTACGTGAGTTAGGAGAGACCTTCTCATGTGCATTGATAATATGTATTACTTAATTTAATAGGATAATGTGCTCAATTGCACTATCTAATAATCCAATTTTATTATGCTTGCTACCGTAAACATAACATTGCCATATTTTTGCAGTGGATCAAAAAGCATCAATCTTGGCTTCTATCATTCTGAATTTGTCAGAGTCATTTGCTTCTTTGATAAAGGCCTGCAATGCAGATGCAGATGTAGATCCAGGAAATGTATCAAAAGTAGTGGTATTCTTGGAACTTCTGCTTTCTATCACTCAAGTTGTGATCGATGCTGCAAGAAACACGTCAAACATAGTATCTTTAGAAAGTTCCACGAGATATTTGATTCTGCAACATTGTACTCAGTGTTTTTACTCAGCGCTTATAGCTTCCCATATTGAGGTTAGCGCATCAATACGAGTGGATTTCATCTGTTCTTCCACAAGTTTGTATATATCTGTCTTAGACGATGTTATTGCAGGTACAATTAGCGGCCCTTCAGACTTTGCGGGGTGTTGCACAGGCCGCTATTACTGAAGAAAAACATGAAGTTAAATGTGAACTCCCACTATTGATGATGAAAGATCTTGGCAGTCCAATAGTTGGTGGTATCTACACTCAGTTAAAGGTGCATTGCAAATTCATCCTGTTCCTTTCCTTTGATAGTGCAGTGTCTCACGATATGGGTGCCTTGCAGAATCCTCTGACGGCCAAAGCAGCAGCATCAGTTGGTGAAAGACTAAAGCTACTTGTACTTCTTCATTCTTTAGTTCGAGGCAATGAAGCACAAGTTGAGGTTTTACACATACTGTTGCCCACAATCATTGCTGCCGCTTCAGCAAATATTGTTGAAGAGAGTCAGGTATGCGAGATCTCAATCTAATTTTTTATATTGAAACCACCGTACAAATTTTAGTAAGGGGGTTTATATCATCACAATTCAATTTAGAGCTAATAGATGTGGATCACAACACGTTTTTTTGCATTAGATAACAGAGGGACTGAGAACAGTGGCAGTGAAGTTGGTCACACACCTGGCCTCACAACCAGACTGTGCTATACAGTTAAAATCTGTGCTCTTGGAGATGCCAACTGAGTTACGCCAGAAGCTTCAAGTAATTCCTTTTTATGTTTATTCTCATATAATTGTCTCTCAGTTACAACAAAAGGTGATGTTTACATTTGAAATAGGACATCCTTCGAGCATCTGCAACTCAAAAGGCTACATCTGCCAATACGGTAACTCCAGTGTTTCCGACCATAGCCCAAAAGTTGGTAATGCCAGCCATTGTTCCACCAGAAGCGCCAATAAAAACAGAGTCTCTGCAATTAGCTCATGTTGGGTTTCTGGAATCGGGAGGACAAGCTAACTTGAGCAATGAAGATGATGATTGGGATGATTTTCAGTCATACCCTGCAGAGGATGACGGACCAATGCAAGATTCTGAAATGCAGTCCGACAGTGTTAATCAGCCAGTTGTATTTGGAAGTGAGATGTATTTTACAGCAGGAAATCCCGTTGAGAGAGACAGTGTTGTTTCTGAGGACACCCTAACAGTTTCGATCGAAGAGACCAGTGAGCTTGTGTGTGCAGCAGCAGATAAAACTGAATCAAATAAAGCAGACTTAATTATTGAGAGGGAACATGATTTAGAGGCTGACCTAGCAACAGCAAGAGATATAAAAATAAACGATGGGCATATGCATTCTGCATCAGATGAAACTGAATCAGTTAATGGAGAAAGGTTGTCCAAGATTGTGCATGTTACAGAAGCCCAAGTTGATACAAAGCATAATGTACAAGATAATTTTGCCATCCCGAGTGAGAGACCTACAGATGAAGTGCATAATGATGAGGCAAAGGGAAAGGGAAATTCACAGGAAATTTTGGACATCGAGAAATCAGATTCTAACATTGTTCAAGAAGATTTTGAATAATCCGATAACATAGGGGATTTGATGTGAGAAAAGGGATTTGTCTAATATATAGCTCTGCTCTTTGGCGTCTAGAGGCAAGCGTGAATGAGAAAACATGGAGGGGAGAAATGATAAGTTGGTGATTGAACTGCTTTCTTCTGCCAAAGTTGGGGAGAGCAAGTAAAATGCTTTTTATCATCCCATAAGAGAACAAACCAATTTTCAATGCTTGGAGATCATACCACCCAACGGAAAAAGGAGAGAATGCCATTACTGCCAAGTATTTGCATGTGATATTTAACAGGTGTGGCACGTTCTCCGCACCATATGGGCTTTCCATATCTTGACTACTTCCTTGATGATAAATGTTCTGTTTTGTACATGTATACTCATGTTTTGAAGGATACCTTGGCGATCTGAATCTATGTTTTATTGATTCCACTAAAAGTAGGGTCTTTCCCACTAGATGTACATGCGGTTTAAGCACATGATGGGTGAAACAATACCTGCTTGTTGGGGTGTGGACTGCTTGCTATTGACCGTTACTCTCTCACTCTTGATTGTATGGCTATATAAAGATTGACATCAGTGTAAACGCAACTCTTTGCTATGTCAACAACGTCACAGTAGTAATAAAGTTCTTAATGGTAGGATAACCATTACAAGGTTTTGTCGAGAATTACATGATTAGTATGTGCAATGTGAAGAAGGTAGTATCGGTTTGAGATGCATGTTTCATTTGGGATGAGAATTAGGAACTTTCTACACTTTGCTCTCATTTGGAAGAGCAGCAAGGTGATGGATGCCCCATGTCCTAACAAAACTACTGAAATCCCATATGTATGCATCCTTTCCATCGATATGCATATATCGTGATATAGTTTCAGCCAATGGATCTCCCATCGGTAGCAAAAGGAAGAGGGATGAATCATAAATGTTCGAACTCTCCTTGCCAAAAATTACGGAAATGGACTTAGGCGTTCTCTCTAATGGCCTTTCCAATTTCCAAGCTCACGAGATTGTGAGGACGTCTAGAAAGAAGAAGGTCAAAGAATGGGATGTAAGGAGAAAAGCGTAGACCGAATAGAGGGTCCTTGTTGTGTTAGTCAGCGCACGATAAGCTGTATCAAGCGTTGGTCGTGGGAAACAGAACTACGTAAAGGACCCGGTGAATCACGGTGAGCACGGATCAGAGAGCGAGCAGGAAACCGACGTTGGATCGGCGCACAACGTATCGATGATGGGGCAAGATCGGTCCTCCCGAAGAGCAAAATCCAGCAGCTCTGCAAGGATTGCACAAGCGATGGAAAGAACGGATCGTTAGAAAGCAAGAAACGACGTTTCGAATCGACGCAGATTCATCGCCGATCGGAGGATTAGGAACAAATCCTAGCACTTGCTTGCTCTTTGCAAGACACAAAGTGTTGGGAAGAATCACAAAAACACAGAGCATCCAAATAATTAATTCACAAGAAGAAGAAGAAGAAGAAGAGAAGAAGAAGAAGAAGAAGAAAAAGAAGAAGAGAAGAAAGAAGAAGAAAGAAGAAAGAAGAAGAAGAAGATCCTTGAACAGAAGTGTTGAGATCCATCTCCATCCCTGGCCCCGGAGGCGCCTCTGCATCGCCAGCTCCACGGATCTGCATCTGAACCCATCTCAGGAATCTCGAGCTCGACGACAGATCCCCCCCCCCCCCTCCCTCTCTCGCAGGTGCGTTCTCCACACGGAATTCCCCCGATTCGTTTCTTCTTCTTTTCCTTTTCTTTGTGCTCTGTGCCGTGCTTTGTAGCTGCGTGAAATCTTTCGTTCCTGTCTTCGTGCGCTGTCGATCTTACCCTGCAACGCACATTCTTCCCCTTCCCCCACTCCCCCTCAAACAGAAAAATTTCAGCTTTGGGTCTCTCTCAGAAACCCTAGTTTCGGGATCCCCACTTCCGAAGAAGGCTTGTGTGCCGACCTGCGGCAGAGATGGCTTCCGCCCCCAGGAGTGGATCGGAACCGCCCAATCCAAGCGTGAAACCCCAGTATCCTCCGGCCCCGGGATTGACATTTCCCCCGAATGCACAGCCGGCGCAGTATCAGATCAGAGCCCCCATGGTTCCTTCCAAAGCGGATCAAAGCCCGTATTATGCGAACCAGGGTTATGGACAACTGCCACAGCCCAATGCTATGGTGAGGCCACCGTCGGTGAATCCTTCTTCTGCACCTCCGGCTCCGAATCAACCGCTATTGAGGCCGCCTGCTGCATCGAGCCCGGCAATGGCTGGGCAATTGAACCAATCGGCATATGGTTCAGTCCAGCAACAAGCTCCATTGAATCGACCCGTTGGCGTGGCGGGACCTTTCGCCAAGGCTCAAGTTCCTAATCAAGGATTTGTGGCACCGATACCTGGATCAACTCAATTCAATCAACCACACCTGGGCAGTGGGCTCGTTCCAGGGCCAGCAACCGCCAGGCAAGTGGTGCCACCGATGGCGAATCCTACCCCTTTCCCACCTCAAGTAGGGAGTAAAAGCTTTGCAACCACGCCTCCCACGGTCACTCCTCCAACGGGACCACCTAGCAATCCAGCCAGTCAGGGACCAACGCCGATGAGGCCGAATCAGATGCAATTCCCAGCACAGATTCCGAATCAGAATTATGTTGCACCCCCTATTGGTCTCCCCAGGGGACCGCCCTCCTTTGGTTCGAGCATAGCTAGTGCGCAGGCTCCCACTCAAGTTGTGCCTTCTTACGCACCTACACCTATCGCCCCTGCTCCTTCTTTTGGCGTGCATGCATCTCAATATCCACCATATGGAGGTCCTCCTTCGATGTCACTAGATGGAAAACCTAGCCAGGGGCCGCCTTTCCAAAGCCCCTATCAAGGAATGCAAACCCTAGCTGAGGAATTTCAGTCCTTATCAATGAACACTGCTGCTCCTGGCTCCATGGAATCAATTATCGATCCGAATACCTTGCCACGGCCATCCGGTAGAGCAGAGCACCCCCCTACCTCAATGACGTCGAATTGCCATAGTAGGTACTTCCGGTTAACCAGTGGTTCCTTACCCAATTCTCAATCAGTATCTGCCAGATGGCATTTACCTCTTGGAGCAGTTGTACATCCACTGGCTGAAGCTCCTCTGAATGTAAATATTGGGATAGAATCCCTTTTTTCCTTGAGGCTATGATGTTTTTTCTTACGACCTTGTTGACCAAAGGTTTATCTTTCTTTAGGAAGAAGTGCCAGTTGTTGATTTTGGTGCCGCGGGTATTGTACGGTGCCGCCGTTGCAGAACATACATCAATCCTTATGTTATTTTCACAGATAATGGCAGAAGATGGAGGTGCAATTTGTGTAGCTTGAATAATGAAGGCAAGAAAAGACTTAACTCACATATTATGTGCTTTTCTGGGTACAGAATTCTGGGTTTTGATCAATGTTGTGCTATGTTAACAGTTCCATCAGAATACTACTGCCCGCTGGATCAGAATGGAAGAAGAACGGATGCAAATGAGCGCCCTGAGCTGTGTCAAGGAAGTGTTGAATTGATTGCTCCTGCTGAATACATGGTTCGGCCGCCGATGCCACCTGTCTACTTCTTTCTTATCGATGTATCTGAATCGGCTACCAAGACTGGGATGCTTCAGGTATCAGGAGTTTTTACCTACATTAAAAGGTTTAATCAGATGCCAGGCACTGAATACAATTCGTTTGATGTAGATTGCAGTGGATACCATAAAGTCTTGTTTAGATAAGCTTCCTGGGTATCCTAGAACTCAAATCGGTTTCTTGACATTTGATAGCACCTTACATTTCTACAGCCTGAAGGTACTCTTAACACAAATTCTGGAATCTTTCTGCATGAGTGAATCATAAGTTTCAACTGTATTTGGAGGTACAATAATGTGGAGATTGATCAACATTTTCTGATAATTATGTGGCAGTCCTCGTTAACCCAACCTCAAATGATGGTGGTCACTGACTTGGATGATCCATTTCTGCCCATGCCTGATGATCTATTGGTGAACCTTTCGGAATCGCGGACAGTAGTTGAGTCATTGCTAACTAGTCTTCCATCCATGTTCAAAGATAATGCAAATGTAGAATCAGCAGCTGGTCCAGCTCTTCGGGCAGTGTTTATGCTAATGGTATGTGGTGGATTGATTCTTTTAATGACTAGCTATTAAGGTTGCTTCTGCATCAATGGCTGCTATTTGGAAACATGCAGAGCCAGTTAGGAGGCAAGTTGTTTCTCTTTCAAAGTACTTTGCCTTCCCTTGGTGTTGGCCGTCTCAAACTCAGGGGCGATGATCCACGATTATATGGATCTGACAAAGAAGCTTCTGTACGCAATTCTGAGGACCCATTTTACAAGCAAATGGCTGCAGATTTTTCCAAATTTCAGATCAGTGTTAGTCTGTACGCATTCGGGAACAATTACATTGATTTGGCATCATTAGGTCAATATCTATGTTGGTTACTGAACAATAAAGGTTCTGCTCTATGCAATTTTAAGATGTTTGCTAAAGCATGTTTTTTATATTAGGAACCCTAGCAAAATACACTGCAGGACAGGTCTACTTTTATCCCCTATTTCAATCACATTTGAATGGTGAGAAATTTAGCTACGAGCTTGCAAGAGATCTTACGAGAGAGACAGCATGGGAAGCTGTCTTAAGGATACGTTGTGGAAAAGGTTGACATCTCAGACCCTCAATGCAAGTGTTCCCAGTTTATAGTTGAATTTTCTGCAAACAATAGTAATCTTGGGTGTCCTGCCTTTTCAGGTATGCGTTTCAACACTTACCATGGTCATTTCCTGCTCCGCAGCTCAGATTTGATGGCACTTCCAGCTGTTGATTGTGATAAAGCTTTTGCAATGCAAATGATACTTGAAGAATCGCTTTTAACCATGCAGACTGCTTATTTGCAAGCTGCATTGCTGTATCCTTTTGTTATAGGACATATACAATTTGTTTAGCTAAGGAATTAACCAAGTCAAGGATAGAATCATTCTCGTTGAGGATGGGAATAATAAAAAGAACTTTTAATTTATGCTTTTGTGTGTATTTAACTTTGTCGTAGATATACATCATCAAATGGAGAAAGACGTATACGCATACATACATTAGCTGCACCGCTTACTTCAGATCTCAATGAAATGTACCGCAGTGCAGATGTTGGAGCTATCACGACGTTATTGAGTAGGATAGGTAAAATCTTAAAAGGAACTTGTTGCT
The DNA here is from genome assembly GCA_037176905.1 of Azolla pinnata. Lineage (NCBI taxonomy): Eukaryota > Viridiplantae > Streptophyta > Polypodiopsida > Salviniales > Salviniaceae > Azolla > Azolla pinnata. Next base: position 69,404 of record JBBBWG010013668.1, read on the forward strand.
ACAGTCTATATAAAGATCGGTCTAATTCCAACTGCTTTATTGTAATGTAGCTTTGGAGAGATCGCTAACTATGAAGCTAGATGATGTACGACAGCAATTCGTGCAATCAAAGCTTGTCCTAGCTCTACGCGAGTATCAAAATATTTTTGGAGTACAGCATGCTTTGACAGGGAGGCTCATTTATCCAGAATCTCTTAAGCTTTTGCCCTTATATTGCTTATCACTATCTAAATGCCTTGCATTACGCACTGGAAATACGGGCGCCACTCTAGATGAGCGAATCTATGCCAGTTTTGAGATGATGGTCATGTCTGTGCCCCGTCTTCTAAATTTTCTTTATCCACTTATGTTTCGACTAGATGAATGCCTTCTTAAGGTGTGTTAATCGACCACATTAGTCTCTTTGAAATTAGTTTCGATATAGATGAATATGTAGACGTTTATGTATTTTTTGCAGGGTGGTGGTGATATCAAATCTATACAGCCACTGCGTCTTTCAGTAGAAAAGTTGGATTCTCAAGGTGCTTTTATTGTGGACGATGGATTAAGGTTGATTGTGTGGTTTGGGAGTGTTTTGCAACCAACGTTTTTAGTTCAGTTACTGGGTACGGAGGCTGTAAAGACAGCAGATCTTAGCAAGGTATGACTAATGTGAACTTTTCCTATGAGACTCTGTATTTCCTGCCTCGCCTTTTAAAGGAAACTTATGTAAAAGCTATAGATAATAAAATCTGTGCTATACACACAGTCAGTGTTGTGATATCATACAAGTTTATTCCCTTCTGCTGTTGAAATAATATTAATATATAACAATAAGACAACAGGAAAGGGCATTGTTCTAGAGGTTTTAATTCCACGCAGTATAGAAGTATCATACACCCCACACCCCACACCCATGTAGATTATGATTGTGATGTTTCAGGATCAAGTTTCGCTAGAGCCCAATGCACCCCACACCCATTGATTTGGTTTTTGAGACATCATTCACAGTATCTGGGATCCAGTTGACAATCACCCAATCATGTAAAGCCTAGATACGTTCTAAAATGAGTAGGAATAGGGATTTGCTGGGGGAAATGCAAATGTTAGGAAAAAGTTCCCATTGGTGCAGTGATATGAAGGAGCAAGAAAAGCTTTCACCAAAATTTTGAACGTCTTATCAATGTTTCAAAATTTTTGTCACTGTAACCCACATTAAGAGATTATCAGGGTACGAGTCCCATATCCAGATTCAATGAATGCACTTACACTTAATTGTTATCTTGCTGCTGTCTGCTAAGTGATTGCAGATCCATGTGTCTGCATTGGTATGTTTGATTGTCTGCTTCAATTTTTACATGTGATATTAGAGCTGTCAATGTTACGTATCATTTTACTGATGAAAGCACCTTAAGTGAACTTTGTTGACCCCAGGGTCAGCGATACTTAGTTTCATTTATACCCAAAGACCTTTCCAGATTCGCAAGTAGGAAACTGTCCCACCAGATTAGTAATGTTTTGTAACTCCCTTTTCAGCTATGGTTGACTTTTTCTAATACCCTTTGATTTGTGGAAAATATATTGAGTAGATAGAATTGTGAAAGTCGTTGTCATATAACATCAGTTGGCTTTTGCATTCAATTTCCTGATATACTCGTAGAATAAAGCATTTCTGCGAATTTCTGATGAGCAATATTGTGGCAGGCGGTGGTTGCGGAGCAGAACAATGACTTGTCAAAAACGTTCATAAGCCTATTGAAGTCTCTTAGGGCCAGTGCTCCTGCTGTTTACCAGCAATGCATTTTGGTCAGACAAGGTGACCAACCGAGGGAAGGTTTTCTGGTACTTTTCAACCTCGTGGAGGACAGGCTCGCTGGATCCATTGGATATGCTGAGTGGATGGTCCAGATTTATAGACAAGTGAAACAGAAGGCTTGAACAAATTATTTTTTCTTGCAGAACTTTGTGGACAAAAAGAATATAAAAGCAATCTCTTATTCTACATAAACTCTTGCCCTGTGTGCTCAACAGCAGATTCATGAAGGATGTCGTTGTGTATAGTGAAGAGTTTTATACACCGCACAATTTTTTTCTGGTAGACATCCGTCCAACATTTGGGTATTAAGAAAGGTGGTGTTAAACATATAGCTAAGGGCGCTCGATAGTTGTATCCGGAATCCATATTTATGGGCAACAACAGGGAAGCATAGGCTTCCATTTCTTCAGAGACTGAATCATTCTAGGGATTTGTGGTGGCTTTAGCAATAAAAATTTTCCAAGTGTAATATGTAGCTATGCTTTGAAGATCCTCGTTTTTTTTTATTTAGTAATGGATGCAATGATCCAAAAATCTTTTGTTGCTGTGCCTTAAACCCCTGGTTTCGTAATAAGCATGTAAAGCTATTCTTTTCCTATGATCGCTATTCTTTTCCCATGATCTGTGTGTGGAAGAATTTCTGAGCAGGTGTATGTGCTGCCCATCATTTTATTCATGAATCATGACTGTCTGGAAATGTGAACATATGGTATATAAAGTCACCTTTGTTGGGTAGTCTCCCAGTCAAAGTGTTCTTATTTCAAAATGTGTTTGAGAATGCTAGGAGGCAGGCTACTTATTGATGGGAAGGCATAATCTGTAACAAAATACTGATAAACAAGATGATAGATGATGGAATCACGATTCAAGAATAGCCAGGAAAATAATTTGGAAACGGAGCAAATTTCTATGCAGCAATACAACTGAACCATTATCTTTGAAGGCATGAGTATGATGCCATCATCATCATCAGAGAAAGCATTTCGTGAATGTGAATATCTCATTCAATGTCATGTTAGGAGATCCACCAATTATCCACGCCCTACTTCAGACTGCCCCTCAGAATAACTGGTATGTCATCTCAATCTGAGTAAAAGAAAATGTTTGCAAGATTCAGTGCTTTGAATACCATCACAGAAACTCAAATGTTGTGTTGCCCTACATTTGTCATGTGGAGGGTCAATATAAAGATTTTTACTGTATCTTGAGCAGGGGATGGTTATATACCAACCAGGGATCGCCCACATGTCACGACTTTGTTTAATAGTCTGCAAGTAACTGCAAACCCAACTTGCCAAATTTGTTGCAACTCTTACTACGCCGCACAGAAAATAGCACCATTTCCTAGAGATAAATTCAGATTGTACAATTGAAAAAGCATTTGTTTATTGATACTTCTGCTAAGATCATCTACAGCAGGCTGTCCAATTAACAGAGAAACCTAACGAGTACATGGCAGAACGGCATCAAATCAATCATTTCTACAGTACACAGATTCTTTGCATAAACGCATTAAACCTGCATATCCTCTTCAAACTTTTAATCTCAAATAGACAAACTTATATGATTGCATCTTTCAGCCGAAATATAAAAATGTTTATGTTAAGCCAATATATCTACAAATCTTTATGAATAGCCAGATTGCTACAAGAGCATTTGGAGGATATACAAAGATTTCTCTTTTTCGCAGTTCCAACATTCGTTTCCATCACTTGAAGTTTATCCACGAGAAAGAATGATAAAACTTTCGAATCATAAGCGCTGCTAGGGCTACAAGCAAGCCAATGGCTAGCAATGTTAGAAAATGATCATCTGATGCTTGTGGCCGAGTACTAGCCCTGACTTGAGACGATTCTACGATAGGCTGTGGTTCTACAAGAGCAGCTTCTGCTTCTGTAGAAGATGATACAACTGAGCCTGTGGTACTAAGAGCTTGTGCATTTCCTTCATCATTACATGCTTCTGTAGGCACACCTTCATTCGTATTTAAACATGTATTTGTTAAGATAGGTTCCATTGTATCCTCACTTTCCACAATCTTACTTGACACTCCCTCGCTACTTTCCACAATCTTACTCGATTCTCCCTCACTTACTTCAGGGCTAGAATCTTCTTTAACAGATTTGATGGGTTCATGGACAGCCCGAGTTCTTTTTATCATCTCTAAGTGAATCTGTTATGGACAGAGAAAGTCATCTGCATGTCAATATAAGAGTCAGCTTGGAAACATAGCATTTATAGAAGAGTAGCGATCATAACCTCATCAATCAATTTCTGCCGCTCTGCACTCCCATATTTTGGGGGTGCTTCGACTGACTTTAAAGCCAGGGCTTTCCTATGTTCCTTCGTGAAGTCCAACGAACCAATAGCACCATTTCCCTTCGTGGGAAAGAAGGCGATCAAAGCCACCAATGCAGTCCTCACTGTCAGTGTAACCAAAATAGTAAATGATACATTGTGACAAATATCCTTACCAGAAATTTTCAAGAACATACCACTCCAAGATGGTTGCCAGTGCTCCGGATGGTATTGGGAAATGCTTAAACATATTTTTGTTTGCGTCTCAAACCTTCCATTTGGCTGTTAATGTGATGAAACCAATAAAAGCAATATAAGCTGCTTATGGTAGCAACGGAAAATCTGGTGCACCATAGTTATCCAAAAACTGATGCAAAATATTTCTTACACTTAAAAGCATAAATGCTGGAGGCTTGAAAGGGTATTCCGGTGGTAGTTGAATGCGCCCATGATAGATTCCTCCTTCAAACTCAGAGTCTCGTGGTCCTCGAATGGCAAACTGCCATTCAAAGATATTATCCTATATCCAGGTTTCACACTATGCATTCAGCTCAAACTCACAATGGGACTTCCTACAATGAAATGGCATCTCATGCAGACTACATAAACACGCAAGACGTCTTCTTTCAAATTTTCGAACTACAAAACTATGTTTTACCTGCAAAACAACGGTTCTTTAGATTCATATACTGAATGGAGTGCATGATAACATATTTTGTCAACTAACTTCACTACGAGCCTATATACCACCAGCTGAATTCTGCTGCTCTAAGTGCCAAAAACGGATGGAATCTGATATAGGTTCATTCACTATGCAATTAGGGGACTCGATTTCACCAGCAAACAGTTTCGTCTGAAGATCAATATTGCCCAGTATCCTGGAATTTTCAAACTTGGTTTGCTTGACTGTCAGTACATATGGAACATGAAACTCACGTTGCCTCACTCATGGTTGCCTCACTCATTGAGACGCTCTACTTACTCCAAAATGTTTTATCTTGCATATCCCGGCATTGATGGATCGGAAGATATATATTTCTTTTGCCTGCTTATTCTCACTATGAAGCAATTCCACAAAAACGGTGTAGCTTCAGAAATGAATCTGACATCCATCTGCATTGATCGTTTCATTCCAAATCAAAATTTCAAAGGAAAAGAAGGGATGCGGGGGGAAGGATCGACATCACAACAATATTACATGAGCAATCACATAAACGCTTAAGCAACGAACACTAGCTTCTGCGTGTCTGGACCAAAAAGACGGCCCTGAATCACATCTTAAGAAGGATATGCAGACAAGCGAAGAACATAAAACTTAACCTGAATCCAAAATAAAACAATGGAGAGAAGGAACAGAGAGATGAATCAGAGAGGAAAGATCGACCTCCAGAGGAAGGCTCATGTAGTCATCGCTAGGGTTGCTCTGCATCTCCTTCACCTCCTGCAGGATCCTCTTCACAGCAGGGTTGTTGAGGTTGAATTTGGAAGCCGACATGGTGAGGCGAGCGATCTGTCAGTAACCGAGGCGTGTGCAGAGGAAGCAGATGGCGATGGCGATGGCGATGGCGACTCTCTGTTCTTTCTCTGTTCTTGTTCTTTCACACACACACAAACACACAATGCATAGGATTGGTTGGATCTTAGGGTTAGGGTTAGGCTTAGGGTTAGGGTTAGGTTTACTTTTAGGGTTAGAGTTAGGGTTAGGGTTAGGGTTAGGGTTAGGGTTAGGGTTAAGGTCAGGGTAAGAAAAGAGAGCTAACGATTCGACTTCGTTTATCATCCTCTTACAACATTGGCAGCTAGTTCTGAGGTATTTATTTTCTGGCAACCAGTTCTGGCAGCTCTTTCTGGCGTTCGGTGGCTAACAATTGTATTTGAAACGGGCAGCGGCAAGTGGTCAGTGAGAATCGGCTTTGCTTGGGTTTGTGCGACGATGATCCTGAACCATGGTGAGTGAGTGTATTGTGGCCTGTGCAAGATGCAATGGCGAATTGGACGGAGCATTCCCACAGCTAGCGATTTCACGCTATCTGTTTCGTAGAGATTGCGAATAGAGTCAGGTAGGGAGTCGGACCGCCTGACTGATTTGCGACAAAGTCTATTCATCACTTCCACAGGAAACTGCACTCTTGCAGCTGCACTCGGCGATTTTGATGCGTTTCTAGCGAGGCAAGGAGGCTTTCAATCAAAATTTCCTATTTCGTTTTACAAAACTTCAAGACATTTTGACAGCTTTAGATATTCTGATCATTTCATATTATTCTAGGTAATAGTAGGTGGAAATAGTCATTATTGTTGCTTAATAATTCCAGTCGGACGTCAAACAACCGGTTCTTCCACAAACAGTAACATTTTATTCTTTTCTTTGTAGCAACTGAAGAGTCTCTATTGATCAAGTCATACTAGCATTTTACTGTTGATACGATTTATTTCCAAACTCCAGTTACTGAAGTTTTGCTTTCCAAATAAACCACATAGTAATAGTAATACTAAAAAAAGTTCCTATAGATGAAAGAAATCAATACTATAACCTTAAAATGTTTTCTATACTAAACAATCTTAACCGAAGGTAATCGATTTAATATACTTATAGATGCTCCTTAAAAAGTTAAACAGATTGATATGTCCATGGTTGATGTTGAACCTCCCGATAAGAATCCAAGGGGGTTACAAACAAGTAATTCTGTTGTAATAAGTTTAATTACTAATGCGTGAGATGAGAATAGTCCAAAGAACTCCAAAATGTTTCGGAGACACAAATGCTCTAGACCGTTTCTGTTCTACTCCCAAGGTTAAGAAGCATAAAGAAATCTAATTTACACGCATCGTCTCTTCATCGGATCAGACTGGGAAGCTGTATCTGTTCATTCTAGAAGTTTGAACCATCGATTCCATGAGACGCATTACTGCCGAGTCTGTCAATGGTTTGACACCACATTGGATCGCATAAGAGTGGGGTGTTGGTGTAAGAAACTGCGGCCACATTAGAATCAAGTTTTCAACTGGCCAACGTTTGGCGCAGTGCAAAACTTCTGCCGAATCAGGCAACTCTATCATAATTATATTTATATGCTTTTAACCGAATTAACTAAAGTTGGTTTTGGATATCAATATCGAATCCTTCTAGATTTATCCACAGAATTCTCCGAGAAACATTCTAACCTCCTTTCCGCATCGGACACCAGAGTCAAGAGTCTTTTGATTTTCTACTCACCGATCGATCGAGCACAGACTTTCAAGCCCAACAACTGATACCACAACAGACACCGCAATGCACGAACTAATCCGATTCCACTGGAAGCTGCGCACATGTACTGCGCACATGTACTGCGGACAACGGACATTGGGTCGGCGAGAGGTACTACATCTTCATGAACAAGCGAATTACGTACTCCAGCGCGGAGGGGCACTCTTCGATGGGAGTCCGCCGCCATATAAGTCAAATCCTGCGCAAGTCAAAGCCGAGAAAACTAGCTTTTTTCTACGGCTTAAACTCGGCTTTAGGTAGGCGTTCACACTCATCGTGGAAGTTGGTTAGTCCGATTGCTGTAGAGACTGTCCCTGTAAATCGCCAGGAGAGAGCGCGATCCTTGAATCGCGGCATTTTCCTAAAGTCTGGCACTTTAGGAGGCGGTGGGTGTCGTACAGACTGGAATCGCCCACTATCGATCGTGCTCTTGAACTCGCGCCCAAAAGTCTCTCTATCCCGTCCGTTGCATTCACACTTGGCTCCTCCGGAACAAGGGTTTGGATGATTCTCTTCTCGGTCGAAAGGCGCAGGGAGAAATGCAGGTAGATTTTCTTTCGAGTAAAACAACAACATATAAAAAAAAGAAAAGCTTTCGATGAAGCACGCACTACCTGCTTGTCTGACTGTTTGTCTGTCTTTTGACCTGAGGAGACAGTCTGGCAAAGGGCACTATGGAATTCCGCAGGGTCATGCGTCAATCATCACCATTCAGAAAGACCTCGAGTGTGAAACGGACGGGGCTTGCCGATCGGCTGCAGACCACACCACTCCAGGATACGATTCGTTTCCAACCTCTAATCGACATAACTTACACAGCGTGTCTTGCTCTCGATTCGAGCACGTACCAGAAGAATTCGAGCATATTTCCATTCGCCACAGGAACCGTGGAACTGCGAAACATACATAGTCTCTCTCTCTATGTATATGCATTTCAGATCATGCGCCCAAAACATCGAGTCGCAAAAAAAGGGATACGGAGCATTATTCAGAACACCAAGTCGCGGGAAAAAGATACGGAGCAAAATAATGTTCCTCTCCCACTGAAGGCCTCTTGGACTCCCCGAACAGAGCATCGAGGAGGCGCAAAGAAAGATTCGGCGAAACAGAATAATGTTCCCCTCCCACTGAAGAAGCTTCTGGTCCTCGAACGGAACGCACGACTTCAACGACGGATCGGGGCGCCACAGCAGGTGGTGGTGCCCGAAGATCCATCCCCACCATGTGTTCCCCGAAGCCCGTGGTCAACGACTGAAACCAACAACCTTAAGTACCAAACCCCAAAAAAAAGAAGAAGGTGTAAATCTTAATCTCTCTTGCAATCAGTCAAATAGATAGAGAGAGGCAATTGTCACAAAACTCTACTACCTACTTGCTTGTGTTTTTCTCCCCCCTCCCATTCAATCACGCCACTTACTTTGCCCTTGTTGGATCATCCACCCCACACACTGGTTGGTCGAAAGATCGGCGGAGTGTTTCGCTTCGCGCTCAGCGATCGAAGCCATCGAAATCCGATTCGGGCGCCAATGCGTAGTAGTAGTAGTAGTAGTAGCAGTAGTAGTAGTAGCAGTAGTAGTAGCACTAGCCGTAGCAAGAGCCGCGGCAATGGCGATCATCGGTTCAGCAGCAGCTCCGCCCGATTCGGCAGCGCCGCCAACGACTTGTCGGCGTTCTCGGTCGACTCCTGGCGGAGTTGCGCATCGGATCAACAGGGCGACGCATACTACCACGGCCACTACTACAACAACAACAACAACAACAACAACAACAACAACAACAACAACTCCTCCTACTGCTACTACGAAGACGATCCCCAGCATGATCATGCGAGCGCGGGGATCGTTCAATCGGGCGATTCCGGCGCCGCCGGCATCTTGCCGATGCATCGGCGCCGCGATCGCAACGCCGGACGCGTCCGCTTCGACCGCAACGTGGACGTGGTCGAGAGCGACGGCGGCACCAGCCGCCGTTTCCTGGCCCGGGGCATCATCGATCCTGCGATCGCCACGATCGTCGACGGCGGCGGCGGCGGCTCCGATCCTGCGCTAGCTGCAGCGGTCAGCATCGATCGCGCGCGTGGCGAGTCCGCGCTCGAAGAGCAACCGGGCGAAGGAGACGGCGGCGGCGGCGGCAACGAGGGAGAAGAGTACGTCGAGGTAACCTTGGACGTGCACAGCGACTCGATCCGCGTCGTCGGGGTCTCCGATCCCTTCAGCATAGTGCACAAGAGCATCAACAACAACAACAACAACAACAACAACAACAACAACAACAACAACAATAACAACAACAACAACAACAACCACAACAACAACAACAACAACAACGATGACGACGACGACGACAGCATCATCATCATCATCGACGGCGATCATCGACGCGGGCAACCTGGCGATCGCGGGCGGCCGCGGCGAGCCCCGCCGCCTCCCATCCTCGCGGTCGACGGCGGCGAGGAGCGGCCCGAGTCCGCGCTCCTGTCGGCCCGCTCCGAGCGATCGTCGTCCGCGTTCACACCCGGCTCCGCCGCCCGCTCCCCGGGATCGCTCCGCCTCAGCGCGTCCGCCCGCATCCGAGCCTTCTCCCGCAGCATCGGCCTGAGGAAGGAGCTCCGCCGGCTCGGCTCCGCCTTCGGCCACGCGAGGGGCAGCGGATCGCGCGCCCGCAAGATCATGGCTACCGATGCGAGCAAAGGCAGTGCTTCCGCTGCTGGTGATGATGATGATGATGATGATGATGATGATGATGATGATGAGGAGGAGGAGGAGGAGGATGAGGAGGAGGAGGATGATGATGAGGAGGAGGATGATGAGGAGGAGGAGGAGGAGAACGATCGCGAGGCAGCGATCGATGCCGCGAATGTGGGCAGCGGTGTGAAACCGCCCGCGGCGGCTCGAGTGCGGCCTGCGAAGCTGGACCGCACGAGATCGGCCGCCCAACAGGCGCTGCGCCACCTGCGCTTCATCACCGAGGCCGTCGCAGGCGATCCCGAGTCCTCGTGGGCCCCTGTCAAGGCTCGCTTCTTCGAGCTCGCCACTACTACTACTACTACTACTACTACTACTACTACTACTACAGAAACTACTACTACTACAGATACTACTACTACTACTCCTGCTGCTGCTGCTGCTTCGCCATTGCCGCATGAATCCGGCGGCTTCGCCTGCGATCCGCTGCAACCCCACCACGCCGCGATGAAGCTGCTCTCCCGCTCCGATTTCGCTGCTTGCATAGGTTCTGACCCGCTTCCTGCCCCGCCATTAAATCTAGATTCGCATGCATCGCTCGATACCAAGCACCGTCGCCGTCGCTCGATACCAATCATCGCCGCCGCTCGTATTCGGACCCGAACGCCATTCGGTTGCATAATGATCCATATGCTGCTCTTATTCGGATCGACTCGATCGATTGCATATGCACGCTCTCCGATCGAATCGATGGATTACATATGCATGCTCTCCGATCGAATGGGTGATCACATACATATGCCACCTCTATTCGGATCGAATCGATTGATTCTAATATGCATGTAATGCAGGGATGAAGGAATCCAAGGAGTTTGCCGGGGAGCTGTTCGATGCGCTGGCTCGCAAGCGCGGCGGCGCAGGAGCGGCGATCGGCGGCATCACTTTGGGGGAGCTCCGCGACTATTGGGCCGAGCTCACCGACCAGAGCTTCGACAATCGCCTCCAGCTCTTCTTCGGAATGTACTTCCATGATGTCGAACGAATTCTCGTTTCGCGATCCATAGGATTTCGAATCGATCTCGCGCGTAGTACTCCATGTATCCTTCCTGCGATCGCAACGGCTCATGTGTAACTTTGCTCCTTCTGCTAGGGTGGATCGGAACGCCGATGGCCGGATCACCAAGGCGGAAGTCCAGGAGGTAGAGCCCCAGCTAATTCATGAAACCCCCTTATAATGGATCATTGGCCCAGTTCCATGGCTTAGTGCTTGATTGAATCTGTATACTGATCACATGAACCCCGCGCTGCAGCTCATCAAGCTGAGCGCATCGGCCAACCGGCTGTCGAAGCTGAAGGAGCAGGCCGAGGAGTACGCGACCTTGATCATGGAGGAGCTGGACCCGGAGGAGCTGGGCTACATCGAGGTAATTACGAATCGAGGTCGTTGCGGTGAGCAGCTAGTGGAATCCGAATCATCGATCGATCGGGCCAAACACATGTTCTTCGTTACCCCGATTAACCAGTTTAATATTAGATGCAGGCGCGGATCCGGAAGGCTAGATACCCCTTAATCCTCATGAACATACATATTCTGAATCGCGGTGAAAAATCGAAAGAAATTCTAAACAACTAGTACTCTTCATTGATCAATGGAGCTCAACAGACTAGATACCCCTTAATCCCCATGTCAAACTTTGATATTCTAAATCGCGGAGAGAATCACAAGAAACCCATCTAACAAATATTTTTCATTGATCAATGGAGCTCAGCAGAGTAGGTACCCCTTAATCCTCATGTCAAACTTTAATTTAAATCTAAATCGCGGAGAAAATCGAAAGAAATTGATCGAACAAATACTCTTCATTGATCAATGGAGCTCAGCAGACTAGATACCCCTTAATCCCCATGTCCAACTTTAATACTCCAAGAACTTGATCTACCAAATACTCTTCATTGATCAATGGAGCTCAACAAACATAATACCCCTTAATCCTCATGTCAAACTTTAATACTCCAAACCGCGGAGAAAATCGAAAGAAATCGATCTAACAGAATACTCTTCATTGATCAATGGAGCTCAGCAGACTAGATACCCCTTAATCCCCATGTCAAACCTTAATACTCTAAGAAATCCACCTAACAGAATATTCTTCATTGATCAATGGAGCTCAACAGACTAGATACCCCCCTTAGTCCTGATCATGTCAAACTTTAATACTCGAAATCGCGGTGGGAATCGAAAGAAATTGATCCAACAAATACTCTTCATCGATCGACGACGGAGCTCAACAGACTAGATACCCCCCTTAGTCCTGATCATGTCAAACTTTAATACTCGAAAGCGCGGTGATAATCGAAAGAAAATGCTAACAAATGCTCTTCATCGATCTGACGGAGCGTTGAGCATGGCGACGGCGGACGGGGATGAACTAACATTGATACATGCGAGGGGCAATGTGTGCAGCTGTGGCAGCTGGAGATACTGTTCTTACAAGGCCCGGGAGGATACAACAACAACAACAACA
>JBBBWG010013669.1:0-18486 GCA_037176905.1 Azolla pinnata
CCAAATGAAGAGATTTAAACATTATTGTTTCTTATAACGTTATGCCATCGAAGGCGTTGCTAAACATCCTCCAACGCCCGCTCTCTTACTTGTGAGGCAGCTATTAAAAGGACAGGGTTAGTTTGGGTGTTATCTGAGATTCGTTATGTCATCGAAGGCGTTGCTAAACATCCTATAACGCCCACTCTTACTTGTTAGGTGGCTATTAAAAGGACAGGGTTAGTTTGGGTGTTATCTCAAATGTAGGAGGGTTGAAATACTGGTGCCTAGAGGGTTAACATAGTGGATCGGAGAGAGTGGCAAAGCATACATATGTAGAGTTAGTGATAACTCATAGGGTTGGTTTGGGAGCAAGGTTATGCGCCTTTGATACAGCTTGGTTAATGTAGCTATACATGGTTAATTTTATTTGTACAACCGGGTTAATACAACTACACAAGGTTTATTTTACTGATACAATCGGGTTAATGCAACTGCACATGGTTAGTTTAACTCATACAACTAGGTTGATACAGCTACACAAGGTTAATTTTATTGATATAGCAGGGTTAACGCAACCACACATGGTTAGTTTTACTCATACGACCGGGTTAATGCAGCAACAGAGGGTTAGGTTTACTAATACAACCAAGTTAATGCAGGTACACATCGTTAATTTCCTATACTCACATAAGGGTAAAAAATAGGGAAAACTACCTAAAAAACGCCTAACAAAATTATAAATTACATTTTAACGCCCACCAAAACTAGAACTTACAAATTAACGCCGAGCTTTAAAAATTAACGCGCAATCGATTGATTGACGCTAAATCAGTTAACTAAGAGCTCAATTACCATCAAATTGACGAATTGATTAACGCCCAATTACCATCAAATTGACGAATTGATTAACGCCCAATTACCTGATTTAACACCCGAGCAACGCGATAATCAATCAATCGGATTCCAAAAACTAGAACTTACAAATTAACGCCTAGCTTTAAAAATTAACGCGCAATCGATTGATTGACGCTGAATCGGTTAACTGAGAGCTCAGTTACCATAAAATCGACAAATTGATTAATGCCCAAATTACCTGATTTAACACCCAATCGACGCGATAATCAATCAATCGGATTCCAAAAACTAGAACTTACAAATTAACGCCTAGCTTTAAAAATGAACGCACGATCGATTGATTGACACTGAATCAGTTAACTAAGAGCTCAGTTACCATCAAATGGACGAATTGATTAACACCCAATTACCTGATTTAACACCCAATCAACACAATAATCAATCAATCGGATTCTAGAAACTAGAACTTACAAATTAACGCCTAGCTTTAAAAAGGAACGCGCAATCGATTGACTGACGTTGAATCAGTTAACAAAGAGCTCAATTACCATCAAATCGAAGAATCGATTAACGCCCAATTACCCGATTTAACACCCAATTACCATCAATCGACTAATGGATTAACGCCCAATTACCTGACTAATTAATCAATCGATCGGATTCCAAAACGATCAGCTTTTGCGAATCGAACACAAAAAGGGAATCGGGTTAGGATCGATCGGAGGGAATCGATTGGGGAAGTAAGATGAATTTTAGCGGGAAGATAAGATCGAGCGTTGGTTTTGTGATTTCTGATTCCAGCAGATCAGAATTTGGTTTTGGGTAAGTCTCTTGAGAAATGGTTCAGTTTGTGGGTCGAAAGATGCAACAAGAGAAGGAGAAGGAAGAAGAAGAAGAAGGAGAAAGAAAGAGAGAAGAGAATAAGACGCGCAAAGATTCGCCCACAATGGCAGCAGCAGCAGGAGCAGGAGCAGGGGAAGCGTAGCAGCTATGGCGTCCTTCGCCTTCCTGAAGAAGAGATCTTCCCCCTTCCTCCTCCTCCTCCTCCATCATCATCATCATCATCATCGTCATCCTCGGCCTCGGCTTCCTGGGTCTCCTTCTTCTTCTTTCTTCTCCTCGCTGCCTCGCTGTTGGGAGCCTCCCTCCTTCCACGACTCCCTCGTCTCCGGCCTCTCCAAGCTCTCCCCGGGCTTCCCCTTGCATGGAAGCAACGTGCACGTCCTCTCCTCCCCTTCCCAGTTCTATCAGACGCTCAAGGATTGCGCCAGGGCTTCCAGGGACCGCGTCTTCTTGTCGTCCCTCTACATCGGCACCGGCGCTCTCGAGCAAGATCTGGTGAGTTCCATCCTTTTCCTCTTCTCGTTGTAGGGAATGCTATGCAGGTATGTGTTCTTCCAGAGCAATGAATGAGCCTTATTGAGTGATGAAATGTCGGTTCTGAGCCAAAGAAGCTTGCCTGCATAAACCGTCGTGAAGGCCCGATTGGATCGCTCAATTCATGCTTATAAGTGTGGATGTAGCCTCTGATTTCTGTATGACAGACACTCTTTCCACCTTCACGGATGGTGATGATGACCCATCTTCATCTTTTCTGAGAGCTCAAACAAGCGAATAGGTCAGGTGAGAATTTACGACATAGTACGAACGAGAGAGGAGATGTACGAAGGACAAAAGAGAGGTCACAGCTTGTACAGAAGATTGCTAATTTTCTCCGACATTGTTCATTTGAGTTCGAAAGTTTGTTCAAGGGACAAGCTTGTTTAATCAACAAAAGTACAACGATCTGATAATGTCCACACTCTGAACTAGAGTTTCTTTTTTTTTCTTACAAGGCCAAAGTACAGATCCTGGACGTGGCTAGATAGGAGAAGACTCGGAAATGGTGAGAGCTATAGATGAGTGGTATCATCATGAAATGAGTGAGAGAACTTCGTATGTAAATGATGAGCAGGTTATATTATTATGCTGTTAAAGCAACAAATGTGCTAGGAAAGTACAATGTCGGATTATTTGAAGAGTCTGTAATGCTTATGCCGAGGAGCATGACGGCTTCCTAGCCATTGTGAAAGAAAGAAATCATTGGCTCATTGGCTTACCAAGAATTACACTGAATAGCATCGAGAGCCATCTTAGTGATGCATTTCTGAGGAAGTTTTTTCTCTTTAATATGATCTCTTTATTACCCAATAAAACTGAATTTCAATGTTCCATTGAAAGAGGAGTCTTGTTCGAAAAGACCAGTGTCAAGTGAAGGATTGCCTCTTTTACACATGTCGGTGTGACTTCTTCATATATCTCTGCCCTCTCAGGTATCCACTGGTAAAGCGAGTGTAGTCGCAAGGCCCAAGCTTATGTTGAACTCCACACACCTCGACACATTTCAAGCATGCGGGTTATTAGCCATGGTTCCTCTAGTATACAGATCATTTCTGTCAACCATTTCACATTGCTTGTGCCCTGCTGTTATTGCCCTGTGTCCCAAGTTATTAATGAACAAGTAAAGACAAGAAGGGATAAATGTTGTGATCAAATGGATGCAAAAGATCATGACCGGCATCCCACCTAAGCTTTTTCTGCTGTTCTATTCTCAATTGCTTCAACTTATTCCCATTTTGGTCGAATGCATCTGCATTCCAGTGGAGATTGGAAAACGGTAATATGATGATAATGATGTTAAAAATATCATCGATGGTAGGATGCAAATTGGGTTTAGGCGATCCTGATTACAACATGGTAGTGGCTGAACTTTGATGTCCCCTGACTTAGACTTGAGAATCAGAACATGGTAACGGATGAACTTTCGTTACTCTCCTCTTTATTCTTGTAACCTCTGGATCTTTGTATGACAACATAATAAGTCAGGTATCCTGGATGGAATGAAACTTTTGACTTCCAAATACCTCCATCAAATTCCTATACAAGGTCCAGAGTTCTGCAAAGCGATGTAGACTCCCCTGCTGTTAGGAGTGAATCTCCAGTATTTGGTGATAACCAATGTGATGAACATGTTATCTGCATGCATGAGAAATTACCATTGCCGAAGCTTATATCTCTGGAAAATGTTGTGGTCGTGTTCAGTCCTTGATTGATTTGTAACAAAAGTTATGAAATTAAAGAAATTTGGTTGACAAATTTGAAAGCTGGTGATGTTGACCTCTGGTAAGTTTTGTCCTTTGGATTCTCCTGTGCTATATACATTTGACTATTCCGCTTTGTGACCTCCGAGATTTTTGAAGTGGACCTTTGCTCTCTCTGAACATGGCAAAGTTTTGACTGGCAAAATTTTTGCAAAGAGAAACAGAAGGTCTTTATTTCCCATTTAAGGAGCTAGTGGAGGAAAAGACTAGTAGAATTTGAATTCTGAAGCTAGAATGAGAAGAAAGAAGAATCAAAGGAGAGGAAATCAATATTTCTGCTTTACAAATGTTAGTTGCTGAATGGTGTTGTCTTAGTGTATATTATTTTTATAGCACTACTAGTTATTATCTGAAAACATCCTTCACAACAGAAAACTGACATTGTGTATGAACACTTCAGTTGGATGTTGTTGCAGAGAATCTTAGCGAGAATGCATCTCTTCGAGTGCTGCTCCTTTTTGATGCTCTTCGATCTACAAGAAAGATGCGGCCAGAGTCCAAGCCTGCAACAACACCGGTCTTTAAATCAAGTTCGGATATGCTAGCAAGTATGCTTCTTGCAGATTCTGCTAAGTGGAAACAATCTAGAAGAACCTTTGATCATAAAGACCAAGTGAGGATCACCTTGTATCGAACACCAGACTTAACCAAAGGTCTTGAAAAGATCTTGCCTTCTCGTTTAAATGAAGTCATAGGTGTGAATCACATGAAGATATATGTGTTTGATGATAATGTCCTCATGAGTGGTGCTAATCTTAGCTCTTCATATTTCACGAATCGTCAGGACCGTTACATCTTGCTACGAGGTTGCCAAAGCTTGGCTGATCACTTTTGTATGTTGATTGAGAGGGTGGCATCCTTTTCCTACCTGCTTGACAAAGAGGGAGGCTTACAAAGGAACACTATGAACATAGATCCTAGAACCAAACCAACTCATTTTCGTCAGGAGATGTTCAAGGCCATGCAAAGCATGTTGGGTGACAATGTGAACATTTGCTCAAGTGTTGTGAATACAACAGGATTAGTGGATCATCAAGCAGGGTTACCTGATCACCAAAGCAGATTAGTGGATCATAACGGTGGAGTCCTTCTCCACGGTCGGACTGCATATGACACATGGGTGTTCCCAACACTGCAGATGGGGTCATTGGGCGTATTTCAAGACGAGACTTGCTTTTTGTGGCTCTTGGCGAACTTGCCTTCAGGTTCCACTGTGCATTTTGCATCTGCTTATTTCAATCTCACAAAGGAATTTCAGGCTGCCCTCTTGGAATCTTCCACAGACAAAGTCTTCCGGATTCTCACTGCAGCACCACAGGTAGTTCATATGCATGTATGTTCTATAGAACCCATATTATGAAATTGGCACACTTTTAACTACAGAATGATTTAGAGAAACATGTAAAGCAGATGGTTTGGGCAAATTCTCCCTTTTCTCTCAAGATGTCTATTCCTTTCTCACTTAACATGTGACCAACCAAGTATATAAAATTCATGCAGGCCAATGGCTTCTATGGATCTAGGGGGGTGTCTGGTTTGATTCCCAAAGCATACTCTATGCTTGAGAAGGACTTTTATGAGCAGACCTGCAAGAAGGGCTCGGATCTGAAATCATCTCTCACATATACCAATGGCGAGGAGGATGTACGAGTTGCGACAAAGCAAAGATGTGGAATCCGGCTATACGAGTACCAGAGGCATGGATGGACTTTTCATGCCAAGGGACTTTGGTGCTATAACCAGAATGAAGCATTGCCTTATATGACATTGATTGGGAGTTCAAATTTTGGGTATCGGTCGAAACAGAGGGACCTGGAAGCACAGCTTTTTCTGACGACATTAGACCCGGCATTACGAGCAAAGTTGAAAGAAGAAACAGACCTTCTATTTCTACATGGCCGACGCGTTCGTCACGCCCACTTCCTTGATCGTAGCCGGTCTGGAGGGCCCATGTCTCTGTTTGCAGCACAGCTGGTCAGGAGCTGGCTATAATATATATTCTTTCGTGCTTCCTTCTTATTTGATCGATCTAAAGCTCCATCTTTATCTGGCTTTGCCCTGTCTGGACCTCACCTTTAATCGATGTCAAGCTCCTCTTCATTCTATTTGCAGCGCTAACTGATGAGGAGGCTTTTATGATATATTCTGATGTGGTTCTTCCCTTCCAATCAATATGGAGTTTCCTCATACCAGCTTTGATTGATCTACATCTCCTTTATATCAACTTCTGAAGCTTCTCAATCATCCTCATCACCACCATCATCATCAAGGGTCAGGTCACGTGTAACATGTACATATAAATATTTTGGCAGAGCTTTGTACAAAAATTTGTTATCCATACAGCATTGAATTTCCATTTGGGCCAGCATTCAGAAACTTTGTCGAGCTGAGAAAACATTATAGGGTCCAAATGATGTATATCACAGAAATCATGGTCATTTCCACATTCCTGAAGGCATTATTAACTGAGATACATCCGAGAAGAATTTTGAAATCAGGGTCATTAAATCCTCTCCTGAAGGCATTGTTAACCGAGATTCATCCAAGAAGAATTATCTGTGAAAATCTCGGATGATTAATTGTATGGAAGACTTTCATTATACAGAATCAACTCTAAAATGTTAGTAAGCTGCCCTTACCTGTTTCTTTTCTGAATTTCTATAGTGAAACACTAAAACGAGGATGGAAAATTTTATGCAGTTTTGGAAATAAATGTACATTATGTGGTCTGACCAGGGTTTGTAATCCTCTTTTGGCTTTTTTCTGATTAAAATCCAGCATTAGTGGGTTTCTCTACTGTGTGACAATCAAATAATACATGGTGCTTTGCCTGCATGTATTATTGTGCTTTTGATCATGACCTAGGAATGCGGGGTGCTTTCTGTATCTGCTCCTCTTAGTTATATTTGTTTCTTTTACTGCAGCTGAGCTCATAGTTTGTCAAATAAATCGATATAAGCAGTACCCACCACCACATTCAGCTGCATGAATTCCCATGAAAGTTTCGAGCGTGTCGGTTCATGACATTCCTGGATCATATCGCTAGACATTGATGAATAGCATGGAAACCATTCATTAATGGCTGAGGATTTGGCTAAATGCAACTCTAATCCAAATTCTATTTCAAATGTAACCGGCCTAAGACAAATACAATCGTTACTGTTGTTGGTGTTGGATTATCTTCCTCTTGAGAATGTGCCATGTGGAATCAGGGTCCTTGACAGCAAAGTTCGACTACAAATCATCTTCGAGGCTAGGGCAGGGTAGTCTAACATTCTGGCTAATGGGTAGCATATATTATTCATGTAAAGGATGAAGTAGAGAATTATGATTAGTATGTATATACAGTGGCCCTCATTGCTTCCAAAAAACTCACCACCATATGTCATTGGCTAAAGTAATATAGCATTGCCCTCTTTAAGCCATATAGACATCGGCATACAAGATGTAGTCAAAGGTAGGGTGTAGTTGCCCCATTAGTATCCCACAACTTATTCCATCCAGCATTTAGCTAGCTCTTGTTACTTACTATAATCAAAACCTGATCTAGCATAAGGAAATTCGAGCAAATACAGAGCACCACTTCTATATTCCTATGCATATACAACCACTGAAATGGGCTACCAAATCAAGACATGCAAATGAGATCTGTGCTTGAAATTCATAGAGGTTGAAAGGAAATACTATGTTGTATAGATTGCTCATTTCCAAAGAATAAAAATTGCCCCATTTTGATGTGTCGAGAACTCGGCGGTTTTTTACAAGAATGTTGCGGCAGTTTGTCCGGCATTCTACATTATTATCTCACAAAATCAAGTTATACACGTCGCAACCTAGCTTACTACATCAGATGGAGCTAATGTCTTTACAGGAAGAGCAGGACCCGTCTTCGAATCGGTGGATGCAATAGGCATCCTTCACCAGAATGTCGCGTGCTTCGATCTTTGATATGAGCTTGACAGCTTCATGGCAGGGATGACACATCCGGAGATTCTTCGATACCCGAAGAGTGGCAAACGGAGAGGTGCTGATGAGACCGAATGCTATGGCCAGCCTTTCAGAGTGCCCACATAAGGCCTTAGCCTTGTCATCTTCACCATCATCATCATCATCAGCAGCAGCAGCAGCATCATCATCATCATCATCGTCGTTATTGTTTTCCAAAGTCAGTCCAACAAGACGTGGCTCATCGCCCCCAGCCTTCCTCATTCGATCATCTAGATCCTCTAGCTTTGCATAGACTTCGGCGTTCTTTTCATGCCTGGTATCCCCAACCACAAACTCATGTATCTGGTTGTCGATCTCGATGAATGACCTTGCCGGCTTTTTCCATGCATTTGCCACTCTCCGCAGCTCGTCCAGTTCTTTGGCTGCTCCCCGCTGCCCGCTTCGAATGTAGATATCTTGTAAGAGAACAAAGCTCATGGCATTTGGCCGATCCAACCTGACCATGTTGTCGAAGCACCTCTTACCAACCTCCAGGTCCAAATACACTCTACTAGAATACAACAGCTGGGTCCATCCGACTTTGTTCTTCGCAAATGCAGCAGTTTCCAACAGATCTTCAGCCTCGTCTAATGATCCTACTAGACTGAAAAGATTTATCATCGCATTGTAATGCTCCAGTTTTGGCTGAATACCCCACCTCTCCGTCATGGACTTGAAATACTTACATCCTTTGTCTACAAACCCACCATGACCACATGCCGAGAGAAGGCAAACAAACGTAACTTCATCTGGTTGAAGGCCTCCATTTTGCCACATATCTTCATAGCAATTTACTGCCCCTTCATAATCACCAAGTTGTGTGTATCCTGATATTAGAGAAGTCCAGCTTACATTATCTTGCACAGGCAAATCATCGAAAACCACATGAGCTTCTTCCAGACTCCCACAACTTGCATACAGATCAACCAGTGTGTTGCCAAGAGAAATATCCAGCTCGAGTCCTGAAGTAACAATTCGTGTGTGCATAAGCTGGCCTTGTTGTAAGGCTGCAATAGAGGAACATGCCTTTAACATGTAAAGAAATGTCACTGAATCGGGATTCAGGCCTTCAACTTCCATTTGTTGGTAAAGTTCAAGAATCATCTTGGAATGGCCGCCTTCAGCATACCCTCCCATCATTGCATTCCATGTTACAACACTACGTAGAGGTAGGCTGTTGAATATTGTACAGGCATCTTCAAGACATTCTGATTTTGTGTAAAAATCAACAAGAGCACTACTGACACAAAGATCAGATAGAAACCCATCTCTCACAATTTGAGAGTGGATCCAAATGCCTTGCTCACAGCTTTCTCCACTGGTTCGACAGGCTTTTAGGAGAGCGGTATATGTAACTGGATCAGGTTGAATAGCATCTTCAGCTTGCATTTGTCGCAACAAATTTATAGCATTGATACAAATTCCATGTTGAGTGTATGTAGCAATGAGTTCATTCCACACGACGACTTCTCTTTGAGGCATTCTATTGAATATTCTACATGCTTCATTTGGGCAATAGCAATGAGAGTACATTGCAATAAGCATAGCCCCCATATGTGCACATTCAAATTCAAACCCCAACTGAATGCTAAATGCATGAAGCTCTCTACCCCGACTAAGCTTTACATTACTCGCACACAGCTTAAGTAGGAGTGACAAAGTGATAGAGTTTGGTTTTATACCCTCGTTTTGCATCATCTCGAAAAGTGTGTTCGCTTCATCATAAAATCCAGGTTGTGAACAATAGCCTCCAATCAATGTCGTCCATGTAACAACAGTTTTGCAAGGCATTCTGTGAAATATGTCAACAGCATCTTCCATGCTAGCACATTTCACATACATATCAATGACAGCATTACCGACAGATGTATCCAGCTCAAAACCACATACTATAGTATCACTGTGGATCAGTCTTCCTTTCTCTAATGCTCTTATGCTAGAGGAGCATGCTTTAAGAACACTCAGGAACGTGACTTGATTAGGTTTAAAGGATTGCTCTCTCATCTCATTGAAGATTTCAAGAGCATTTTCACCATGATCATTATCAGCATAGCCCGAAATCAATGTGCTCCATGTTACCACATTTGGATTTGGCAGCTTTTCAAACAAAATGCAAGCTCCCTCCATGTCCTCACAAGATGTATACATGTGCAGAAGACTATGACCAACAAGTTCATCGAGCTCAAGCCCACTTCTGATAACATTGGCATGGATACATGTACCATACTTAAGGGCATCTATACTGCTGCAGGCTTTTAAAACGCATACAAATGATGCCTGATCAGGTTCAATACCCAGATCTTGCATTTGCTTGAAAATATGCAGTGCTTCCTCGAAGCACCCATGTTGGGCATACCCTTCTATTAAAGTATTGTATGCCACGATGTCCCGGGTTAACAATCTGCAAAACACAATGTGTGCATCTTGCATAGTACCGCATTTTGCATACATATGAATCAGAGCATTTCCCACAAAAAGGGTGAACTCATATCCGCATTCAATCAAAAATGCGTGGATTTGTTGACCTTTCGGTAAATTACTTGCACTTGAACATGCTCTCAAGGCACATAGGAAAGTGACCCGAGTTGGCTTTGCTCTTTCCTCCTGCATCTGATCAAAAAGCTCAAGTCCTTTCTCGAAATTCCCACAGTTTGTGAAACCTCCAATCAGAGCATTCCAGGCTTCAGTTGGTTTCATTAGAATCATCGTGAATGCAGAAGAAGCATCCAGAATGTCCCCGCATCTTACATACATATGAACAAGAGAGCAACCCACGTATGGATCGGATTCTAGACCCTGTTCAACAATATAGCTATGAGCCCATCTTCCTCGATCTTCGACCTCCTCAGAGCTCAATGATGTCAGCATTGGAACCAGACTCTCTGATTCCATCTCGGTTTTTTCAAGAGTCTTGTGCCCCTCAAGTATAGAATCATAAACCTGATCCACAGCCCCTTCAGGGTTCAAAGAAGGGATTAACAGCAAATTCGAAGATTCTAATGTTGGTTTCAATTCACTCTCATTGAAATCAATAAGAGATTCTCCGCGATCTAAAACCAGAGATGGTTCCTTCAACGGAACCACACAATGAGATGAACACAAGTCCACCTCATCCCTCTGCTTTGACCTGAAAACAATTAGAGTACTGTAAACAATGAATAACAAAAGAAATATTTTCAGAAATAAATTCAAGATGATGGTTGCTGAGATAAAAAAAAATACCTTATGTACTTTGAGAATGAAGTAAATGGACAAGACTTTTTCTCATCTCTTCTGTTGAACGAACACGGTGAATCTCCAACTCTGGCAGAGCATAGATCGGTATTTGGGCTGAAGCTACAGACTAACATTTTTCTCTGTAGGGTATCATTCCACTGTATTGTTGCTTATTAAAATTTTGCAGCAGCTGACATAGCTGAGAAATAGCTTACTACCATAGGTACAATAATATGCTTGGCCAGAAAAAATTGAACTGCAAAAAAACCTTGGGAGGTTTGCTTTAGTTAACTAGTCAGTGGTTGGAAAGAAACACCCTTGACTTATTTTCCACCTGGGTTGAACAAAGAACAGGAAAAATTTAGAACTGTCAGAACTCCTCCTGCTGGTTCAAGTTTTAACTTTCAACCATGCATTTATAAATATCACAATAAAGAGTAATATAACTATTTATTAGCGATGCTTTGATTTCATCCACATTCCATCACAATACAGAGTAATGTAGATATCAACACAACATGATGTAATAAACACTTACTGGTATACCGATTGAAAGCTTGATCACTATGAAGGTGAAAATAAGCATGAGAGGCTTTTTGTTGGGCATAAAAGAATGTTAAATCAATTAAATCTTTTGCTTTCAAAAATTCCCAAATATTGTCTTCAACATCATGCGCCAATGGCCTTTATTGTTGATGACACTAGTGATGAGCCATGGTCCAGCTGCTCATGACCTACATGCACAGCACAGACAGATTACTTAATCAACGGTCACCCTTTTTACTTGTGCCAGCTGAGAGCCCTAAAGAAAGTTTTCATTGTTCTTTGTTTGTGTGTTGTGGTGTTTGTACTTCTTTAATTCAATAACTTCTATGTCTCTTGAGTTTTATTAAGACCGAACTTAAGCATTGTTGGTCTTTATATTCCATTACCTATGGTAGTGAGCCAAAACCTTATTTGAAAAGACGATAGTAGAAAATTAGATAAAGTATATTCTTGTCTTTGGAGGTCAAATGACAAATGAGACCAAAATAAAGCATTTTCATGTGCTATATGTGGCAACTCTCGATGTTCAAGCAAATGAGTTACAATTAAGAGTGCAAGGGTTGACTTGCATGAAAGATGTGTGGAGAGCATAATCAAATATGATTTAAGGAAGAGCATCGCATCAATGTGTGATATTGAAACCCAAATTTTATTAAGACATTCATGCACAACTGGGTAGCCTCATCATCTATGCGCCAACCTTATGTCATGATGCAAACCATGTTTTCATATCTTATAATCAACCAAACCAAAAAAAACTTTTGTTTGTCTTTTGGAACTTTTCGTTTGTTTCCCATGTGATTCTAGGAAGCTGGCATGGGGGACCCTTTTGAACCTTACGCATGCATGCAACCACCCTTTACCTAGCCAAAATATTAATGGAGGAAACAATCCAATCTCAAGCATGTATGGCATTTATTGCTAAACTCGGAGAAACTTTGTAAGAAAGTGCTCAGAAAATTTTTCAAACTTATTCAAAGCAGATATATTAGATCCACTACCCTGCTTCAAACCCCATGGAGAAACATCAATATCACCAGTGTCAAAGAAATATTTCATGAGGGCTTAACTCTCTTTCTCCACCATTGCATGTGTTAACAAATACATAATAAGCTCTCTTCCTCATCTTTAAACAATGAGTACACATTCGACCCATCTAATTGAAAGGATATGGCTTTTCAAGGAAACAAACACTGAAGTAAAAGAACTTCATTGTCCACATGAGCCCCTATAAATGAGGTTTACACGTTAAATTTTATGAGATCATCGAAACTTGAAATGAATAACCAAAGAATGGAGTTCATACATTTTTCTGAGAATATAGCCAGGGAAGTTGACCATCTCTTCAAATCTGTTTGTTGCAGTCTCATAGGTTCAATAAGTGTGATACAGGGGAAGTATTTTGGTCAGAAAATTGACGATATCCAACTCAATGCCCACTTTCTTAAAGCCTACATTTTTGTTGGTGTCAAAGTGAGCTTCCTGCCCCAAGGTATTCCAAGATGGGCTTCTAAGTTTCCCACTGTTTTATCCCAAGTTTTGTTGTTGGATCATGCTATATTAAGAAGTTATTACTAATCAATAATCCAAATGAGAAAAAAATTGATGGAAACCGTGGATTGAGACCCTGTTCCAACCCAACCACCTCACTCCATGCATCTAGATATAGCCGAAGTAAATCCACGTCCCATACTACCAGTTACTACATAAGCTAGTACCTTGGGTTGGTATGCACCCCATGCAACCATCGCAACAAAAGCCTAGCCTGCACCAACATTGTCTGAATAAACTACATTAAGTTGATTGTGTATCCTGTGAGGGTAGCTGAAAGTTCTTGTGGAATTTAATCTAAGTGTTAAGTTAATCTTTGTTGTACCTTAATTGATTCTTGCACTCAATTCTAGATGCACAGCCGACCATGCCTCCTAAGTGCAGCAACAGCCGCTGACACATATGACAAAGAACGTAAAAAGTATACTGTATCTGCATAGAGACTTAGGTTTTGAGCACAGAAGACATTTCTTGATTATGTGGGCTAAAGTGCTCTTAATAAACAATATACAACACCCACTTAGGGTTTCTACGCTGATTGATGTGTCATACTTGATTGTTTGCAGAACCATACATTTAATATTCTGCACTAGATCATTGTTTCGATCAGTACATTCTGCATTCTGGAGTGGCATTTACTAAAGTAGAGCGAGTTAGTGAGATTTGAAACCTGAGATCATAGTTCGATAAAACTTGAGTTAGCATGACTAGGGTGTAAGAGTAAGCATAGTAAGCTACAACGTAAACAGAAACATCAAACTTCTGAAATGTGATGAGTTTCTGAATTAAGCTTTCACAAATGCACCAAAAGCTCCATCCAGATATATGCATCATCCATAGAAGGAAACATATCAGCACACTCTATCCGAAATTATTCCATACAAAGAGTAATATAGAAGTGGAAGCACAACCAAATGGCTTCTAAGAGTGATATCAGGGAAGAATCACTAGCAAGACACATCCTTGCTGCAAGGATCAAAATCAGAACCAAAGTAGAATGACAATTAGCGGTCATTCAAAAGAATTTGATTGTAGGGATGACAAAACGAATCTCCTTTGTTTTAGTTACAGATTTAACCCTCCCGATATTTCTAGCCCAAAGTCATGCCAGCAAACGGGTTTTTTCTGAACAGAATACAGCAGAGAGAGAGAGAGAGAGAGAGAGAGAGAAGCAAGCAGAAGGCAAAGGAACAGGTTTTACAAAGGCTGGAAGAAGCAGTACCTGAGCGAAGAAGGATACGAGGCTGAGCAGGCGGAGTGGAGAAAGCCATGGCAGCACTCCAAAGCATTTGGAGGTAGAAGAATGAAATCAGATGAAAATGTGGGGGAAATAGTTGGAAAGAAAGAAATACTTTTTTTATCTCTTCAAATTAGGGCTTAGGGTTTAGGTTTACTGTTTAGAGTTTAGGGTTTTGGTTTACTGTTTAGGTTTTAGGGTTTAGGTTTACTGTTTAGAGTTTAGGGTTTAGGTTTAGTGTTTAGGGTTTAGGGTTTAGGTTTCGGGTTTAGGATTTAGGTTTAGGGTTTAGGGTTTAGGTTTATTGTTTAGGGTTTAGGTTTAGTGTTTAGGATTTAGGATTTAGGTTTATTGTTTAGGGTTTAGGTTTATTGTTTAGGGTTTAGGTTTAGGGTTTAGGGTCTAGGTTTATTGTTTAGGGTTTAGTGTTTAGTGTTTAGGGTTTAGGGTTTAGGGTTTAGGGTTAGGTTCTCTATTGTTCTCTTTTGGCATGGTTGATTTCTCCTCGACCTATTGTTTTATTCCTACTTCTCTATCCGTTCTACAACATTCTCTTCTGCTTTTATGCATTGATTATTGTTGAGAGATTATGGCCCATATCGATCAAAATGCTAATCTATGTCACACACTTTGGCTTTCCTTTGCCTAGCTTTGCACTTGAGCCTACCCTTTGAATGGACCAGCCTGTGTCGACATCTGACTGATCTTCTCTGCCATGCTCTTGGTCAGCCAAATAAAATTGACTGTTAGCAGAGAAGGATTAATGAGAGGAGAAAGGTAGAAAGAGGTGCTAGTTTCACCTGATAACCCCTTGGCTATTGGACTGAAATCTTTACTCTGCCTTGTATTTTGTTCTCGTATATATAAGCGACAGGTTGGTTTGTAGAACGTGTGGGAACCAAAGATTTTGTTGTATCATACATGTGATTCAAGGCACCTACTTCTCACTTGTATAAATAAGAGACACACACACACACACACACATATATATATATAATGGTTATTATATAAATATATTTGTTTCTAGCTCATTCATGGTTTATACACCTAGTTGTACATAATTGTTATTTATCAAAAGTGTAAAAGAGTGTGTAGTGTGAAATGTATAAAAGATTGGAAGATAAAAGAGACATGTTATGAACTCATGCATGTAATGAGTCATAGTAGAAACTAATGCATGACTAGATATCATGTTATACATATCTTAGACTTAAACATTAGTTAACAAGCTACTATGTAAATAGCATGTATTCATCCCATCATCTATCTAGTGGGTTATATGCTCGTGTATCTTGATCACTTTGTACTTTACACACATAAGCATAACCTATGAGCTCAATATAAGATCACATTGATATGCTAATTAGTGATCTAGATTAATATCTAGTCACTCCTTAATCTTACTTTGATCTTGTTTCATGATCTATAATCAATCTATTTCATAACAAGACATGTATAAAGAGAGTTATGCACGACTCATTTACACACGAGCAAGTAGGTTTTTTTTCAATAATTGGTTAAATTTGGTCGACATATTATTGTGGCATCTTCAAGTCAACAATTGATGGCGTTGCCATACTAAACTTCACACAAGGGCTATCTACAGATCAACTTTAGTTTGGAAAAGATTATGGCAAAGGAAGCAAATTTGGAAGATAATTATGTTTCAATGGCTTTTATCTCATAATGTTGTAACAATTAGCAAGTGGATGGTATACTTTAGTTATCTAATAGAATGTGCATCATGTGGTCATTTGCAAGAAACACAAATACATTGCTTGTGGGAATGTATTACAGCCAAACAAATTTGGGGTTGTATTCTACTATTTCTATAACTCAGTCATTTAACATGATGTTTTTCCTGGGAGCAGTCCTTGTGGTCATCCTTATCGCAATAAGCCTTTACTTATGAAATGTTAGATTACAATCATGTTATTCATGTACGTTATAATTAAGTTTGTTTTTTGTCTAGTTCCTCTTTACCATTCTAAGATTATAATATTGACTTCTTGAACCTGTGGGAGTTTTTTAGTACTATTATTATGTGGTTTATTTGGAAAGCAAGATGTAACTTTTGATAATTTTAGTATTCCATCAAAAGAATCAATCAATGGAATTTGGAAACAAATTGTGTCTACAGTAAAAAGCCAAAACGACTTAATTAGTGGAGACTCATCGGTAGCAATTTAGAGAAGAGAAAATTTTCATCATTTGTGGAAGAATTGTTTTTTTTATAGCATGAAGCACGATTTTCTAAAGTGTAATTATCAAGCATCATGGTAATTATTTCCACCTCCTATCATTAGAATAACATAGAATATACAAAGTATCTAAAGTTAGCATTTGAAAGTACATATTTAATGTAATTTTTTAGCTTTATTGCTATGACTTTGAAAACTAATTGAAGGATATTTCTTCTAGAAGAATAAAAAGTTTAAATGATTCATGAAAAGTTGGTTGGAACGAGGAGGTTCTATTCCCATATAAGATGGAATGCTCTCCACTATTGTAAAGGCTTAAGCATAAACAATTGTATTGTTTTTTTTGTAATTTTTTCTTTGTAATCCAATTGTGATTGTGTGTTTGTGTACGATCGTAATACCAAAGTCTAATTTATGTTATATCGAATCCATCTCTACTACGACTTTGGAAGTGATTCACTATGTACGTAAGAAACATCGTGTTGATTGTATGGAAACACTTTCTTTGGCTACGACGACTAAAGACGAGATTCAGTACAAATGAGTGGATGGATATTGTCTAGTGACAAAGCTAAGGAGAGACTAAATCAATAAATTATTATAACCTAAATATCTAGACCCTAATATCAAAACCTTAAACCCTAATATTTTATATCTAAACCCTAATCTCTAATATAAAAACCTTAAATCTCACATTTTAACTGGCCTAATCTCTCATATCTCAACCCTAATCTTTCATATATAAACCCTAATCTCTTATATCTAAACCCTAATATCTTATATCAAAACCCTAATATCTTATATCGAAACCATAGATCTTTAAACCATAATCTCTTATATCTAGACCCTAAACCTCTTTTATATAAATCCTATTCTCTTATATCTAAAACACTAATCTCTCAAATCCAAAGCCCTAACTCCTTAATACTCTCAATCCAAACTCTCATACATACATGTTTACCTAATTTGGGAACATGATTATAAAGATATTCTCTAATTAAACTCTTATTATTTCTAAATATTTAATATCTTCTTAAACTATCCATCTTTAGGTTTAGAACCCCGATGGTTCCACACCGACACATACATTTGTAATTATTTTCCAGGATACCTTGGCAAATAAGCTTCCCGATTCTATTACAAGTTGGATTGTGTGTGGAGATTTCAACATGTTAGAACTCTCTCTCGTTTGATATAGTAGGAGGGGATAGCGCCATTATTCATGGTAATGAACTTCTTGCCTTGGAACAACTAGTCTTCAAAACTAGGATTCTTGATGCATAGAATGTTCGTTCATTTTCACGGCTAAGTGAAACTTTACTTTTCTCAAGATCGAATAGACAAAGCCAACATAGTCAAGTCTCTTAATAGACACAACAAACTTGTCTCGTCTGGACAGGTATTATATCAATGATTATTTTTGTTCATAAAGATGTTCTATCAGTATTTTGGCAGGAACTACTATTCTTTCAGATCATGCACTAATTATTTTTGGATTCTAGGAAGTCTTGACCTAAGAGCAAGGTTATGATACAAATCCCAAAATATCTATTCCAAGATCAACTGCTAAAGGTCCAAGTGACACTACTTTGGGAAAGGATTATAACTTCTAATAGTATTATATTAGAAAAGGTAATGGAAGCTTTGAAAAAAATGTTTTGCTTTTTCTAAACCGGTGGATGTGGAGGCTCCGGTGTCGCGTTGTTCCGCGCGTGCGGTCGAAAGGGGCGGGACCACCGGGGTCCTGGACCAAGGAATGTCGAAGAGAGAG
>JBBBWG010013680.1:0-11963 GCA_037176905.1 Azolla pinnata
CCCTTCTTCGGAAGGAGACGCCTATCAAGAATGATGTAAACTTAGGTCCCATGGGTCAACATTGGCCTCGTTGTGGATGCTAAATTTTCTAATCTAATCTAATCTAATCCCCTTAAAATTGGAAATGTTAATTCATCAAACTAGTTCTCTCCCCGTAAATCACCAGTTGAAGGCTTGAGATAATAAATGATTGAAAGAGAGTTGAAGCCCACATAAATTTTAAGACGATTTTGAGTTGGGCTAAGTTTCCTAATATGGTAATGTGGAGAAACAAGGGCATAAACTACATAACCAAATACTCGTAAATGAGAAACAAAGGGCGGAAAACTTGTCATGAGTTAATGAAGAGAGTAAACATGATATGATGATGGCCATAATGGAAGAACTTGCGCTGCATGAAGTACTACTTGTCCCCATGTTGAACTAGGCAAATTCGACTTGAGAAGAATCAGTTACACAATTAGTTTGATTTGTTTAATCAAATATTCAACTATGCCGTTTTGAGTGTGAAAATGAGGAGTTGAAACTTCAAAATTAATACCAATAGATTCACAATAGCGAATAAAATTTGTTGAAGTAAATTGGGCATCATTGTCCATTCAAATCAACTTAATTGAAAAATCTAGGAATTCAGCATGCAACTCGATTATAAAGGTGAGCAGTCAAGGCAACGCCATGTTGCAAGTAGAAAGAAGTGTGACATGAGAAAAACATAATGAAGCATCTTTGACTCCCATAAAGTAATAAAATAGTCTAGAAGGAGAGTGCACTATTCCATGAATATCCCCATGGGGTTACCTTATGCAAGGAAGAACGAATCACTAGTTTTCCTTATGCACATGGAACACAAAAACGAGGTTTAGAGTGTTCTAACTTCAATGGTATACCTTAAACATTATTGATCATTCTCCTAATCATTACATTGCCAAGATGACCTAGTCGAGAATGTTAAAGATCCATTATATTGGTATTGATCTTCTAAGAAATATTGGAGTAGTGAGCAAATGAAGTCATGGGAATCTCGGGCCTTTCAGGTTGAAACAATACAATTGATTTGGTAAGACTTTAAACTCATCAATAACTTCGGTAATATTTAACACATGATTGACAACGTGCATTGTCTCTTTTCCATCTTGTTCCTATATCAAGCGATAGTATCCATTACGTCACACATCTGCAAATGAAAAAAGATTTCTTAGCAAGATAGGTGCATGTATATAGCATCATGTATTTCCAAGTAAGTGTCACTTGGAAGTTTGATAGTGGTAGAGCCTATTCCTTGTCTGATACAAGAACTAATTATGGTTTAGATGTCGAAAGGGGCTTGATCTTTGATATCGTAAAAGAATTCGTTATGATTGGGAATAGTGTGGGTTGAGGTGCAATCAATAAGGCAAAGAAAACGGCTTGTATGCAAATCGATCATATGAGCTTCAATCATGTTGGCTTCTGGCTCAAATTCTAAAGGTTCATCCATAAAACTATATTCCAAGGGTGGAATTGACAGTGAGATCATCGATATTTCTACTACCACATTAGCCTCCGATTTCCTATCTTGACCTTGTTTGCCATACTTTTGGTAAAAATTAACATGAAACTTAGAAGTTTGGCTAATATTTGCCCAAAGCCCTGGTAGACCACATCAAAGACGAGAAAATCGATAAAGGCTTATCTTGACTTGAATTTGATTGATAGTGTGTTGGTTTGAATTGATTACTTGTAATATATTAATTTTTTTGTTAATTTCTTCCTGCTCTTCCTCGACTCTATGCATATGGGTGTTGATGATGATGTTGTCTAGAATATTTACTCTCGACATGCGTCAAATCCTTGAATTGTAGAGGAGCCGCAAGTTGACTAACTAGATGAAGTTTATCGTTCTTAAGGAGAATTTGGTGGTGTTGCTCAGTGACAAGAAGTGCAGATAAAAGTTTAACATAGGTTTTAAAACAACAATTATGATCTTGTTTGGAAAGATTAAAATTAGAGTAATGAAAGGTTGTTAATGTTTTGTTAATTGGAAGGTAAATTAATGTTTTGTCAATTAGATCTACCTCCTGAACAAGGTTGTCAGGACTACAAAATTTGAGTTTAGAAACAATACCAAATAGTGACCAATTATACTCAGCAACTCTCCTGAAGTCTTGAAATCAAACTTGATGCAAAGTGTTGAGGCTGAGAACGGTTCATTGATGATCAAAGCAGGCTCCGAGTTGCTTCCAAAGAGTTGATGGATTCTTGATGGAGAAGTAAGTATTAATTCGTATGGCTTAGATCAAGGTGATGAAGCATGAAGATGAATGCCTCCACTCCCTTCTTCCTAGCTTTTGAGTTCTCGGCATCGTTAAAATTATCGTTTACCGTAAGCAGGAGATCTTTCGTCGTGAGATAGCCTTCAACATGAATTATTCAAGTGATATAATGAGAGGCTAATCGTGACGATAACGTGTTATAAAATATACCATTTATAGAGTATTAAGCAAGATCAAAGAGTGATTAGGCATTAAGCCAGATCATTGATTAGCATATCAATTTCAAGATAAGGTTCACTCTTGTGTAGAGCACATAAGTGATGAAGATACATGAGACTGTAACCCACCAGATAGACGATGGGATGTATATATATATGTTATTTACATCATAACTTGTTAACGGAAGCTTAAGACTAAGATATGTATAGCATGACTCTAATCATGCCTTAGTTTATATAATGACTCATTACATGCATGAGTTCATAACAGTTTCGTTACAAATTCTTATAAAGCTTTTGACGCTAACCCCTAAAAAGAGATTTAATTTGTTAGATTATAAGAACCTACAGATCCTCAATAAGATGCCGCAAGGCGCTATCTAAGTTTTTTAAATACGCTTCGACAAGGTTTTCAAATGATTGATCAATGATAAACAAGCTATTAGCATCACATTTTGTATCATTCAAAGTTTGCACTCTCATGTAAAATTGTAGCTTTTATACTGTCCTCTTTTCTTTTCTTGGTTGATGGACATCAATCAAGATTGACTTGTGCACAAGTTTATGCTGACCACCAGAGACATCCTCCAAAGCATCTACTGTTTGATTCTAGTTCATTCTGAGAAAGCATGCAAAGGTTTAGAGATAATCTCATGAGACTAAAGCAACTTACAGGCAATGGCAATCTCTTTCCCACAATTTGCTGAACCAAATCCTCCCTTAACAGACATATTATACAGAGACTTTTTAACACTGCCAAAAATGTCCAGAATATCTCCATCCTCTTTCTCTACCTGTGTTGAAATTGTGGGCAATCTCTTGAAAAGTCTGCACCAAGAAGCAAAATCAGAAAAAAAAGCCATGGCTTTTGAGGTTGTTGCACATTCCCAAGTTTTTTGCAAGTAGAAAGCATTTCCAGAATCTGCTTCAGTGACAATGCTCATTTTGATATCGTACATCATTCCCAAACAAAAATGTCTCTCCAAGAATACAAAAAGGATAGTACAGAGTGGTGTGTGTGTGTGTGTTGTGTGTGTGTGTTGTGTGTGTATATATATATATATACATATACATAGATTCCGTCTTCTAGATGTATTCTTTCTCAGCTTCTTCTCTCCGAATCCTTTCTTCTTCATGTCGATTGTATATCGCATTAAGTTGGCGTTCAAGCTACAAGAACCATTCACCGTGAACCGTCAATCTCAAGCAAACCTTCAATCCATGCACCTGCATTTTAATTGGTAGGAATACTTCCGAGGCGGATCATACAAACCTGACAATTCTTGAATTTTACCGCAAGCAACTCCTCCGTGAGGCTCGTGACCCTGCGCAGGAACCGCAAGCAGCAATGAAGAACGAATTTGTTCTGGCTATGGAATGTGTTTCTATTCATACCCTGACACCAAACTCCAAACTCTGGAACCCAAACTCCCACCCAGCCCCAAACCATTTGTATACTTAGGTAAACGTGTATATCTGCTAACCTGTTTTGGAGTTCGATAATTTGATCATGCTTTCCGAGATCTGAAGTCAAATTTTCCATCTGTATGTAATAACATATTCATTCACCCTAGTTTAGTACAGATAATGATGATCCAGGTAATTTGCAAACATTTAAAGCTAGTTCAGGGGTAAGGAAGAACATTACATTATCTCTTCCATCAGCTGCTGCCGAGAGACCGAGGCCTGAAGACACACGATTGACACAATTAGTTAATCCTTAACATAAAATGGAGCAAATTAATGCTCCTCTGAATACATCTAGCTGTGGGAAAATCCTTTCATGCACACATTGGTAAAGATATTTGTGGATTTATTTCCAAGGAGTTTTTTAGCTCTATATTATCAATGAACTTGATAACAAAGCTCCAGGATGTCCCTGACAGGATCGGTTTCTTCGACATACACATTCACAAAATAGAATCACTGCTCAGATAACAATTTACCATGTATGGTTTCACCTTGGCTAACAAACTTTAGCAGATCAGCAAGAGTCTCCTGCAGATGTGAGATTTTGAACCCTGTTAGTCCATTTTAGCTAATGGCATGATGAAAGTTAACAATCAGTTTATTCTTACATATTGATTAGCAGTCTGAAGCAAAAGGTTCTTCAGGTGTGGAACCAAAAGTGATGCTGGTAATCTTGAAGCATCAGTAATTGGAACCTGCAACACGAAAGCCAAATGTTCACGTGCCTCATAGGAATCCAAAAGAAGCGTTAAATACTTTGTTCAGGCAGATGAAGGTGGCAATGAGCATAAAGGGCCAGGTTACAAGCCAACTATGAATTTGTCAAGAAACATGAAGTTAATGTTTATAGCTAGATTTAGAAACTTCATATGTCTTGTTTCATGTTTCTTGACCATTTCAACACAAACTGACAACTCATTATGTCTACAGTACAGTCTTCTAGAATCGTCATTATCATAGAGGCACAAGTTAAGATCATAACACATCCTTCCTTAATGATCATACACTACACTATTCTAACTTTGAATTTACCCTCCAATGCACAATTCGGAAACTCACCATCACCCAAAGTATATGAGGAATCAATCATGTGAAAATCCTAGTCATGATTATAATGAAAATGGCATAATGGGATGGCATAATGGGCAGAAAGAATAGAAAATGAGGAATCGACAGACACAACAGAATTTTGGTTGCCGTATGAAATGGGGTAAGATAATCAGAAATATTACACATAAATTTAAATGTACGGATTCACCCAAGTAGACGCAATCTATATAACATTGCTCGAGTGTGCAACCCATAAATCATCACCAAAACCGAAACTCCCAATTTCATAAATAAGAGAAGACGGGTTTTAGCAAAGAATGACTTGTATTTCCTATATTACATTTGGGGCATATTTGTTGGCGTTGATGAAAATAACTTTTCACCGTATGTTTGCTTTAACATTATATCTCGCTATCACCTTTGAATATGAATATATAAATCCATTACATGCATTCCAGATAAGAAAGAATCAAACTAGTTCTTCAGCAAATTCACTCACAGATGTCATTTTCTCCAAGGATAATTTAGTATCCCCCATGCTAAATGACTTTCTGAGCTCCTTGCTTTCCCTACATACCTCCTGCAAAACAATCAACATCTCTTTCCTGGTTTCTTTCTTCAAGACAAAATAAAAAGAGGATACACTTAATAACACCTTTCTAAGTAACTTCCCACAATTTGAATCAGAATTTACAAGCTTCCTCAAGTTAAATTTTAGATACAACGTTGTCATTAGAACAATAAAAAATCACCAATGGATTATGGAAAGGTAAGTACACAACATGCTTCCAGAGTCATGTGGCTTCAGGGATATGCACACTCCCATCATTAAAAATATCATCAGCAGATCTATACTGAACATTGATTGGGTTCAATTGAAGGCTGCCAAAAATGTGAACTTTGATCAAATGCTCTCGTATTAAAACTTTGTTAACTAATCAAAATTAAATCTGCATCCAAGCAATGTTACTATTAATAACTAATACTACTGGTTGTACATTGAGTGTTAACAATGTTACCATAGTTCACATCACAATGAATGGCAAGTGAATCGCACAAAATAAAGAACTGTTGTCAGTTCTAGCAACTGTAGACCTTCAACATACGGCAGAATTTTTTAAATCTCAGAACATCAATTTCAACGATAAATAATAGCAGATTTAAGTAAATTTTCAAATAAATAAATATATTTGCATAGAACAAAACTGCCATTAAAATTAAACTAGATCTTAGTAAAATTTAACACACTACTACCTAAAAAGCCCAGCTTCGACATCTAAATAACTAAGCAAACACTACATAGTGGTAAAAATTTACATATAGTCACATTTAGTGAGCAGAAAAAAACCTTTGCCTGAACAGATGGTGTTTCCCCAGGTATGACAGCTGAATGACTTCTTTCCAGGAATGATGATTTCCTGTCTGGCGATTGGGTCCTCTCCCCTATATTAACTGTACAAACAGAGATTTAAAGTTCTAAGATCTTCAAATGAGTTGACTAAACTTTTCAACATGGCAACCTTCTTCCTACCTTTTGAGTTTTTGGAAAATCCTAAAGAAGGATCCCACCCATCAGAATCAAGGCCACTTGGTGTTTCACATTTCTCAGTAGAACAAAGATCTTCTTCTGGGATCTCATCATCCAGCTCTCTGTAGAAGGAGATTTGTCCAACGTTTCTTTCATAAGTACACATTTCTACTCAACACAAAGGAAGCTATTTAACTTCAGAGTATCTGTACACGTTTTCGTAATTAAATCTCCAATACATACCAACACCTAAATTTTGAGGAATACTAGATAAAACACAAGAAATATTAGGATTTGATGACAGACCGAGAAACTAGAGATGAGTCTGATGCTTCAGGTGTCTCGAGTCCTTTATTGTGCTCAGCAATGGTAGGGAGTTTTTCTCCCTTGTAATGATCTTCAACATCTTTTGTCTGTCGTACAATTTCATGCCAACCCGGGCTTTCCAACTCCAAATCTCCTTCAAAAACACCAAATCGTCCTCTAGGAGTATAATGAATGTTCTTAGTTCCCAAACGAATGATATATCTGTGGAAAAAATCCTTCTATTTTATAAGTCATTAACCTTACATTTGCTTTGGCTGCTTATGCCAAGATCTTCTTCTGTCAATGTAGTACAAATCAAGTCATTAGCTGCAGTGGAAATCATATTGTTTAAAATCACGGTACAAGTGAACAGATGTAATTACCCAATTTGATTCGTATCCAAAGTCAGTTGTTTCATATTTTTCCCCTGTAGGACAAAACTCCATCTTCTTATAAAAATGACAAACACATGCTTAGGTTTATGGATAGACTAGCATTGAAATATATATGTCTGCATACGGATGGAGATGAAACATTGGGGCTAGACATGTTGAAACTATCACTGTTCTTTGCAGAACCTGATTCCGAACCATCCTCTTCTCCTGCACTTGAACCTTCATCATCTTCCTGATTAAAACTGACACTTGAGTTTAGATCGATATAAGAAAGTTCAATGTTAAGTGTCATAGTCCATTACAATGATGAGTTGGACCCTCTACTAAGAATTCTTTTAGACTATCTAGCTAACATACACAAAATCACGTAACATCTTCTTGCATATGCTAGCATGTGCTGTTCTGAATATAATGTTTAATCAGAATCTAACAGCCATAGTTACTAAGTTAGAAATACCCATCAGTCCTTTTTGTCAATTAGGATAGAAACTCTTATGACGACTTTCTATTGATCTCTCTAATGTCCTGAAGCATCCATAGAAAACCATATCTTATGTACATCTCAGCATTAAATGGCGTCCCTAAAGAAGACAATCCAATAGCATAAAATATTCGGGATCAACATCTCATAATTATTACTGTATAAATTGTGCACAGCAAGCTTACCATTGCAGCTTGATGCTTTAAACTTTCCACATCAAAATTCCAGCAGCTGACGCCACGCTTGTACTCAACCTAAACAGAAGCCATCCAAAGTTTTAAGTGAATATGCATCACTTGATGATATTTTGTAGGAAAGAATTGTTTGTACAAATAAGAATTGTTCTTTTTATCGAAATGAGGGAGAGTCAATTGACACTACTCAAGTAGATATTAGTATAACTAAGTCATAGCCACCATCCATTGGGCAACATATAAGACAACCGAATATGGAAATCAGATGACCCAATGACAATGAGTTTCCTGGAACAACTCCCAACATATCTTGGAATTTATTTGCACACTGTTTAACAACTTCAACTCAAAATAGAAGCTTTTCTGACCAGGGTATCGGTCGTTACTTAAAAAAGTTTAGAAAGGAAATTTCAGATGAGGTTACAATTATCAAACAATCAATAGTTGCAATTTCTAGGACAGGGAACATCCGCAAAGTGATGCTTTACCATTGACGATCACAACAGCTCCTTACGAAAGAGTCCACACACCAAACAGATAAAAGGAACAGATTTCTTTCCCTCAGTAGTGTTCCAGTATCCTTGGATTGGAAGGTGCGACAAATGTATTTGTCTTAATCCACCTTGCTACCTCAACTGAAAATTCGTATTGATTATCAAGTGGTCACTTTTCCCTGGTTTCCCAGGAGTTCATAAAGAAGCACACCCATATAATGTTGTATCTTGTTATGTTGCATCTTGCAAAAGCCAACATTAGTAGAATCAAGGTGATGAACGTAGAAAAGTTCATTACCTTGAGTTGACCAATGTCTAAGACAAGAATCTCCATCTCAATGAATTTCAATATGAAGCACCAAAACCCAATCAAATTCTTCCTTAAATATGTCGCACTGTAACACATGTAAGACTGCAACAACCACCTCTAATCTGGACAAAGATATGAGAACTCAAACAGCATAATCCATATCATAGATTTTACTCTATTTTGCATTGCATCATATATGTTTTATGAACTCGGAACAGAGTTTTAAAATGACTAAGATCTGCTAATAGTGGATGTTTGCGCTTTAAACTTCATTATTAGCCTTTTCAACCATGATTATGCAGAAGAGAAATGATAGTGCTTAGGTCATAATGCAGGATCCTTTTTCAACCAATATGTTGGGGTTTTTTTCAGGCATATAAAAGTGGGAACTCTCAAGAATTTGAAAAAAAAACTTGCCCGTGATCTCTCCTCCTCTTGTAAATATGCCGGTTGCTTTGATGCAAGCAATGCTGCATCCTTGTCCTGAAACACATGTAAAACACCTCCTTTTAAGAATGTTCAGAATGAGTAGCATTCAGTGACTATTCGCCTTCAGATAAAAATCAAAATATTACTCGGAGCATCTTTTCACGCTCCCAAAGCGGACCCAAACCATGCAGATTCTTTTGTATTTGAGAAGTATCACTTTTGGCATGCTTGAAGAATGGATGCTTCAAAAGTTTCTCAGCTGTTGGCCTTCGGCTTGGATCCTTATTGAGGCAAAGCTTCACCATTTCCCTGAACGCCTAAAACTGGCACCCACTTAATCTGAACCTCTTAAAAATACAAACATGTTGATTAAATTAGACAAATAGTTCTTGCATACCCTTGAAAAACGCTTGTCTCTCTCCTGATCGAGAGTAGGAGGCGCATTTTGGATTGTCATCAATAATACCTGAGTTTATAAGTGACAACATGCGTGTATGAAATATTTGAGACTAGTAACTAAAGAAAAAGAAAGTACATTCAGAAAAGTCTGAGGTGGCACTTCACCTTCATTGGCGGATACTTAGAAAATGGTGCATGCCCATGTGCAAGCTCTAGGGCAGTGATTCCGAATGACCAAATGTCAGCTCTGTGTAGAAATTGTCCAAAGGAAACATTCTCATTTTCAAGTGCATATAAGGTTCATTGTTTCTTGAGCATAAGCCTCAGTGTTCATGTGCCAACATGCACACACACATACACACACACACACACACACACACACATGATAGAAATGCAGCTTCTCATATATAATTTGATGCACACCTGAAATCATATCCCTGTATCTGCTCCATAACCTCGGGTGCCATCCTAGAAAAGTAACTTGCATGTTTCTTCCCAAATTCCCAATTTACCCATGGTTTCTTTCAACATTGCTCTAAAAAAAACACTGAAAAGAAAAGGGAATAAAGCATGAATCACCAGCAAGGTGTGCCTGTGAATGTCTTCCTCACACGCTCTCCGCCACCTTGCCCAAACATATAAGCTGATGTACCGAAATCCCCCAATTTCACTGACCCACTGGAATCTATAAGTATGTTCCCAGCCTGTGGATTTGACACACATTACGTATTTAACAGCGGGGGAGATCACAATTACATTTGAATGCTAACATAAGGCTGATATGGAGAGAGTAAAAATCAAAGTGGGCACCTTGATGTCCCGGTGGATCAGCTGTTGTTGATGCAAATAATTTAGTCCTTTCAAAGTCTCTTTGAGGATCACAGCGATCAATGACTCTTCTAGCCCGTCTGGGCAACATACTTTCATGATATGCAGGCACGATCCACCATCCATGTACGGCATGACGACCCACAGGAAATGATCCACATTGAAAGAACAGTACGCTTTCATGACGTTCGGATGATCGACCAAGCTCATGAAATGAGCCTCTTTGCCGACAGATTCCTGCCGAAAACCAATCGAAAGAACAGTACGCTTTCATGACATTTCGGATGATCGACGAAGCTCGTGAAATGAGCCTTTTTGCCGACAGATTCCTACCAAGCTCATGAAATAAGCCTCTTTGCGGAAGAACCAAAAGGCGACAAACCTCGCTCGATTTCCACGACACCGCAACAACAGAGAAGCAGCAAGGATTTGACCCCAGCGAAAACAAAGAGGCGATGATTCAACGGCGGAGAGAAACTCACCAAGCTACCATTGCAGGTCTCCAAGTCGACGCGCTTGACGGCGACCACCGCATCCAAGGGCTTGCAAATGGCGCGGTAGACCACAGCGAATGCACCGCGCCCAATCTCCTCCAGTAGCACATACTCCGATGCTCGGGGAGGGAAGCCCATAGCTCCTGCTCCCGCAAGCGCCATATCCACACGGAGCTTTCTGCCCCTTTTCCGCCCCTTTCTGCCCCTTCCTTGCACACACACACACACACACACAAACAGAGATCGAAGCGACCTAAATCAGGAGGAAGAGGTGTGCCATGCTGTTGGGGGGCACTCTAGCTCCGATCATCACGAGATAGCAGCCGGAGTGATGGATGGTGTGTGTCTGGCTTTAATCTGTATGTATATCTCCCCTCCTCCTCCTC
This sequence comes from Azolla pinnata, assembly GCA_037176905.1. Taxonomy (NCBI): domain Eukaryota; kingdom Viridiplantae; phylum Streptophyta; class Polypodiopsida; order Salviniales; family Salviniaceae; genus Azolla; species Azolla pinnata. The sequence continues at coordinate 11,235 of JBBBWG010013680.1, forward strand.
CTCCTCCTCCTCCTCCTCCCTTTACAGACAGGTCTGCGCTTGCTTGCAGGCGCCGCGGCGCACGCTGCTTTACAGAGAGCACAACATATGCCAGTAAGAAGGAAGAAGAAGCTGGTGGTGAGTAGAGAGTTCCGTGCGGGGGGGAAAAGGAGCAGAGCAGCTTCTTCGTCTTCCTTCCTTTCCCCTTCCTTCCCTTCCCTTCCTCCTTTTTCCTTGGACGCTTTTGAACTCGTCAAAGACGGCAGGCAAACAGCAGCAGCAGCAGCAGCTCAAGCCACCATCGCTCTGCTTCTTCTTCTTCTTCTTCTTCTTCTTCTTCTTCTTCTCTGTTCTTTATCCACTCCTGCTGATTCTGTATGTGCCACATCTATGTATGCATGCATGCATGCATGCATGCATGCACTCATCTACATCTATGCATGCACGCATGCATGCACTCATCTGCATCTATGTATGTATGCATGCATGCATGTATGTATGTGCTCCCCTCATATACATACATACATACATATAGATAGATATGTGTGTGTGTGGGTCTAATGTATGTATGTGTGCATGTGCATACATGTGTGTGTGTATGTATGTGTGCATGTGCATACATGTGTGTGTGCGTGTCTAATGCATGTATGTGTTCATGTGCATACATGTGTGTGTGTCTAATGTATGTATGTGTGCATGTGCATACATGCCTGTGTGTGTCCAATGTATGTATGTGTGCATGTGCATACA
>JBBBWG010013691.1:0-18482 GCA_037176905.1 Azolla pinnata
CATGGCAAGACGAGATCAGCAGAGAAGAATTACTGGCTTTGCGAATCCGACAATTGGAGCGAAGAGAGGATGATATAAAAGCTGCCAAAGCTCGTCTAAAAACTGTTAGACTCAAAAACAAGGAGACTTTTGATCAGCGACATCGTCTTCGACCAAGAAGAATTATGGAAGGTGATTGGGTGCTTGTCTACGACAACAGCTTAGATAACCAGCATAGAGCGGCACGAAAGTTTTCGCGACGGTGGTTCGGGCCATATGTCGTGAAAAAGGTTGAAGATAATGCAACCTATCGCCTAACAAAGATGGATAGTATGCCGCTCACTTTGCCGATTGCCGGAAAAAGAATTAAGATCTTTAAACGGAGGGAGGAATCGAAATACAGCTCGACGATCTAGACGATTTTGCCTTAAGTGTCGTGGATGAAGAAGAATAGCTTAATGAAGGAGGACCCATCAAAATTGGCACACACCGGTGGATGTGCAAGTTTGGTGGGGGTGGATGTCGTGCCAGGAAACTCACACGGCTTGAAAGCATATGGAAACAATCGTGTGGATGTCATTTGGATGTTGTGTACTGTTTTGCCAAAAGTCGCGCCATTCAGGAAAAGGAGCAGAAAGGAGAATGTCCCACATATACAACTTCAGAGAGATAAAACATTATATAAAGAAACGCCAAACCCTTTTCTTCGCAGTGTGTGTTTGTTGGCTGTTGCATAGTTCGAAGAACAATTGATTGAATGCAGTTAAAGTGAAACTTTTGCAGTTGAAGCAAGAGTCCGCATTCACACTCGGTTGTGCTGAATCGACCGAGCCGGACGCGTTCACTCCCAGACAAAAGAGGCGGCCAAGATTGTTTTTTTTCTTTTTTTTTGCAAATAGTTTTTTTTCTTTTTTTTTCTCAAATAGTTTTTTTTCTTTTTTTTCGCAAATAGTTTTTTTTTCCGCGAATAGTTTTTTTTTCGTGAATAGTTTTTTTTCTCTACTAGTTTTTTTCTCTCAACTAATTCTAGGAGTCTCGGCTTTGAGGAACTCGACTGGTGAGGAGTATAAAAGAGCAGGGGGAGCTCTAAGTCTTAGGGGGCAGCTTTCAATCAAGAACTCTATTCTTTGTAATACGATTATCTAGAATTCTATTCGATCCGTATTATTCTTTTTTCCTTTGCTTCTTTCTATTCTAATATCTGAGTATTCGTTACAATTCGGTTCTTCGCCACTCCACCACTCTGGTTTCCTCTGGTTCAAATCCCTGGCGGATCTGCCTCTGCTTTCACGCATACTTGTCAATTATCCCGACAAGGTTTTTTGTAGAGAAGCAATAAATGCACGAAGAGTTTACACGAAGGGTTCAACAATTGGAGTTGGCAATAGTAGGTCTACAACAAGTAAAAGTTTAAGGCCAAGGAGGTAAAACGAAGCCAAAATTAACCTTCAAGCTAAATTCGGTAGTTCAAAAGCACATTTTCGGTGTTTTATCAATCAAGCTAATCTAGTCGAGTTAGAGGGCACTTTATTGATTGGCACAATATTGTTATGTTTTGCTCCATTACTTGAAGCAAATTCCCCACTATTTAACAACTTTGAAGAATTTATCATAGAGTTTAAGGCTTGCCTTTGGAGACACGAATAGTGTAAGAATGACAAGACACTCAATAAGATTCATACAGCATGGCAAGGGGATTAGCTGGCGTCAGCGTATGTAACTAATTTTTGTCTCATTGCTTGAAGTCTATTTAAACACATTGATATATTCTCAGTTTATAGTTTATCTTAACATTTATCTATACTACAAACCTTAATAGTTGGTAAGAGTTAAATGTTTTATGATAAAACGGTGTGAAGTACTATGTCAATGGAAGAGGAGATGCACCTAGTAGACAGTTGCACCACAAACACTATCTTTAGAGCCACCCAATATTTCAAGAATTTAAAGAAACGAACTAAAAATATAACTACCATTGCAGGAAACAATGTGAATATTGTTGAAATCGAGAAGGCAATATTATTCTCCTATGTGGTATTAAGATCATCATAGAAGATACTCTTCCATACCCTGAGTCTAGTCGCACTCTATTAAGCTTTAAAGAGTCCGTACTAATAGTTATTATATAAAAACAAAAAATGACAATTATCTAGAATGTCTTCTTACAACGAAATTAGATGGAAATAAAAAGATTGTTATTGAGAAACTCCCTTCTATGAAATCTTGCTTGTACCGTATGTCTAAACTCAAAATTAAGAGGATAAAGCTTAACGCTAGGCTTTAAGGAATCAAGGAGCATTAGGCTTCCCCTGGATTTGTACCCAAGATCTCGTACTACGTGATAGGGAAGCCTAACTATTGAAGTAGCTTATCTTGACGTGAAATGCTAAAGGCTACTTTTTTATGATATAGTAATTATTATATTCAAAGAAAACTATAGAACTTTCTAAAACATTCTAGAACCTTCTAGAGCATCCTAGAATGTTCTAGGAATAGAACATTCTAGAACCTTGTAGAAATCTCTATGCTAATCCTATAAATAGAAACATATTCATCATATCAAATCAGTTCGAGTCAGCGCCAGTCTTCAGCCTTAAGCCTTTCTTGTATCAAACTCCTCTTGTACTCATTCTATTCTAATAAACTCACTCTTCTGTTATCCATCCACTCTCCTCTCTTCTTCTCTAATCTTATATTTTCCTTCAATCATTTAATCTCTTCCCTGGTTCTGACAGTTTGACTCGAACTTCTTCTTTATCCCCTTCCCCAAACACTCTTAATTACCCATGGCTACTAGCAATCCACAAGAATACCTCGTCCTTGTTTTGGAAATGGAGAATCTCAAAAGCAAGTTTAATGCATTGGAGCTGGAGAATCAACAACTGCTTTGAGACTTATAGAAGGTTTCTATTGAGAAACAACAAATACACGAAGAGTTTACACGAAGGGTTAAAAATTTGAGTCTTCAATAGTAGCTCTACAACAAGTCAAAGTCAAAGGCCAAGGAGTGTAAAGGAGACCAAAATTAGCCTTCCAGCTAAATTCGATGGGTCAAGAGCACATTTTCCGCACACATTCAGATGCATCCCACGCGATATGCGACGGATTCATCTCGAGTCGGGTTAGTGGCCACTTTATTGACTGACACGACATTGTCATGGTTTGCTCCGTTGCTAGAAGAAAATTCTCCTCTACTCAACAACTTTGAAGAATTTATCATAGAGTTTAAAGCTTGTTTCTGGGACACGGATAGTGTAAGGACAACAATCAATAAAATGTGCACACTGCAGCAAGGGGATCAACCAGCATCGACATATGCAGCTAATTTTTATCTCTTATTGCAAGTGATATTCCTTGGGATTAAGAAGCCCTTATGGAGCAGTTTCATTCAGGACTCCGTGCAGATGTAAAAGATTTGCTTCTTACCTTCCCTGAAGATCGACAATCCCTTGCAAAAGCTATCAGCCGAGCAATACAATGTGACAATCGACTTTTTGAGCATCGGACTGAGCGACAACAACAGCAACAAACAAGATCAAGATTTATGCCAAGTTATGCATTAGTGACAGCACAATCTCCAAAGCAACAATATGGCCCCATCCCAGCCCGCGACAAACACGGAGTCCAACTCCAATGGACAGCCCGACACCGATGGAGATTGATATGACCCGGTGTCACGGACCAATATCGAATGAAGAGAAACAACACCATTCAGCAAATCGACTATGCTTATATTGTAGAGGTCCCAGACATATTGCCATTCACTGCCCGCACAAACCAAGACGTCAGGTACATCACATTAGCTGTGATAATAGAAATGAGTCTAGCATTGTATAAACATGCCAACTAGTAACTCTAGTAATCCACCTCTATCCAATAAGTTTGAGGTTTTAAGCCAATTAGAAGAGGAGTCAAACGAATAAGTCTAGCCAAAATCGGAGCCGTTTGGATGGACAGTCCTAGATCTGTGCAGCCTTGTGTGGGCTCCATCTCTTCCAAGCATGTTAGTAAGGTTTTCTCAGTCCAAGTACAAGTTAGGACACCAAGTTGTCAACTGTTTGTCACAGCCCTCTTAGATACCGGAGCCAATTCTTGCTTTATGGATAGAGATTGTGCCCAAAAGCATCGAATGCCCTTGCACAAAATTCCTTGCCAAGTTTCTTTAGTTGTGGTTGATGGACGTCCCATAGCTTTTGGAAAAATATTTGAGGAGTCTGAGCCAATACACATACTCTTAGGTGATTTTGGATATGTCATTTCCTTCAACATAATTTGTAGCCCCGAGCACCCAATAGTCTTTGGCTTGCCATGGTTTGAGCTCCTCAACCCTAGAATTGATTGGAAACGACGAGAAATTTGGTGCCCTTCAGAAGGAAAGGTAGTAGTCCAGGCTCGAACCTAGGATCCTCCCCAAGAAAAGTTTAGTGTTACCAACTCACTCTCTACCAAACAAGTTGCTCCTCTTCAGACTTCAACCATCACACTACAACAACTACGCCAAGTAGGAGCAAAGAAGAGTTTTTCTTATTCGCTGTATCAGTTGCACCTTCTAGTGACACTCAAGGAACGTCCAAGATCTACATTCCAACAAAATACCAAGAATATGTTAATGTCTTCGACAAAGCCAAAGCTGGTGTACTTCCGAAACATCGGCCATACGATTGTTCGGTTGATCTGCAACTAGGAAAAGCGCCACCATGGGGACCAATCTACAATTTATCACCAATGGAGCTTTTAAAGGTTCTTCGCGCATATATTGACAAAAATCTTGCAAGTGGGTTTATTCGACATTCAAAGTCTCCAGCTGGTGCTCCTATCGTTTTCGTGAAGAAAAAAGACGGATAGTGTTTCTGGGACACGGATAGTGTAAGGACACAGATCAAAGAGAATATGATCTCTATGCCAAAATGGAGAATTATAGTTTTGATTGCAAAGAAGTGGAGTTCTTGGGTTACACCATTTCATCCAAATGTATCTTCATGGACCCAAGGAAAGTTTAAACCATAGTGGAATGGAAAATTCCAAGTTCCATCCGCGATGTCTAGTGTTTTCTTGGATTTGCCAACTTCTACCGGAAGTTCATCTAGAATTATTCGACGATTTTGTTGCCACTCACTCAGCTCACCACGAAAAATCAACCCTTTGTATGAACTCTTGAAGCATACAAAGCCTTTACTCAGTTAAAAGAGGCATTCACATAAGCTCCTATCTTAGCTCATGTGGATCTAACAAGGCCATTTACCATTGAGGTAGATGCATTCGACTTTGCACTAGGAAGCCTCCTATCAGAGCCAGGGGAAGATGGGGAATTACATCCAATTGCATTTCACTCAAGAAAATTTAATGCTGCTGAGAGCAATTATGAGGTGCGTGACAAATAGCTACTAGTTGTGGTCGACTCTTTTGCGCAATGGCGACATTTCTTGGAAGGTTCGCCTTATCAAATCATTATCTATAGCGACCACAAAAATCTTACATATTTCCAGACGGCTCAAGTGCTAAATAGGCGACAAGCTTGGGCGCAATTTTTAACTCGCTTTGATTTCAAGAGCATTTTTCGCCTAGGGAAACAACAAGGGCAAGCAGATTCTCTGTCTCGCGGCTCATATTTGGCACCTCGCCTTGGAGACCCAGCTTTCGACAATCAAAATCAAGTTCTCCTTGGTCTAGCAAAACTGCAAGCAACAACGGTTTCTAACGTGCCACTGGACTCAAGTCTTCTTGATACTATTAGACAACAGCTTCACATTGATGATTTTGCAAAGGATGTCTTCGCCCACCTTGGTCCCAGTGATGCATCTTGCTCCACATTGCCAGGATTATCTCGACGTTATAAGGAGTTTAAGCAGCAATATAACTTGCTTTTCTACAAGAATCTCCTTTACGTCCCTGATGGATCACCACGCCTTCAAGTGTTGGAGCATTGTCATGATGCCTGTATGGCTAGACACTTTGGTATTGCCAAGACCATGGAGCTAGTGAAGCGATCCTTTTGGTGGCCTCATTTATAGCAATTCGTTAAAGATTACGTTCGCACATGTGACATCTGTTGTCGAGCCAAGAGGCCCAGGCATCATCCTTATGGGTTGTTGCAACCGTTGCTGACACCAAGCAAGCAAGCCATGGTAATCAATTTCTATGGATTTCATTACAGATCTACCACCTTCGCAAGGTTTTAATGCTATTTTAACCGTGGTGGATCGATTTACCAAGACGGCACATTTTGTGCCGTGTGTCAAGAGCATTAGTAGTCAAGAAACAGCAGACATCATTATGCATGAAGAATTTTGCCATCATGGTCTTCCAGACAACAGTGATCATGGTCAGCACTTTATCCTGATTATTATATTAAAAAAAAACTCTAGAACTTTCTAGAACATTCTAAAACCTTCTAGAGCATCCCAGAATATTTTAGGAATAGAACATTCTAGAACGTTGTAAAAATCTCTAGGCTAATCCTATAAATAGAGACATATTCATCATATCAAATCAGTTCGAGTCAATGCCAGTCTTCAGCCTTAAGCCTTTCTTGTATCAAACTCTTCTTGTACTCATTCTATTATAATAAACTCACTCTTCTGTTATCCATCCACTCTCCTCTCTTCTTCTCTACTCTTATATCTTCCTTCAATCATTAAATCTCTTCCCTGGTTCTAACATAGGCCATTGGTATTAAATAGCAATTTACCAACTACATGTTTGGGATATTTTGTATTGCATGCTTCAGCATTACTTCAAATCAGACCTACTTCATATAATGTTATATCCCCTATACATGTGTGGACAAGAACCAAATATTTGCCATTTGCGAAAAATTTGGATGTGTTATATACATCCCAATCCCACCACCTCAGCGTATGTCAATGGGACCTCATAGAAAATTGGGAACCTATGTATGTTTTGAATCTCTATCTATAATTAAACTTTTGGAACCGTTGACAAGTGACCTTCAGACAGCTCGCTACACTTATAGTATATTTAATAAAAAAAATTTCCTGGCATTAGGGGGGAGGAAAGTACTTGAAAAAGGTTGAATGCTTAAAAATTGAGTGGGAAACTAAAGACTTCCTATATTTAGATCCACATACAAAAGAATTTGATCTAGAAATTGAGAATATAATTGGTTTTCAAAGAATTGCAAACAACTTACCAGAAACCTTCACATATACTTGTTGTAAATGCACGGGAAAAGGTAGAAATACCTCATAATTGAGAGGAACCGATTTTTAAATTAATTTCTACCTCAACCCTAACTCTTAGAAAGAGGGGGAGGCCACCGGCTGGAGATACCCAAACAAAAGTTTCTAGGAGACGTCTAATCTAATAAAACAGAAAATTGGGCTAAATACGTCATTATTAGAGAATAGTGAAGGAATTCAAGAAGAACCCAGTGAGAATGCACGCACAATTTTTACTCATACTAGGATACCGGAAATTTCTGAGATAAACATTGTGTGAAATGATGAAGATCAGGAAAGTAAAAGAATTGAGGAAATATCCACTAATTATGTGGATATAGGTGAAACATACAATAGAGAGACTACTATTGTCGATATATACTTTGCCGAAAAGATCGCGAAGATCATTGATCTAGATCCAAAACTAAAGTCCATGGCAGAATGCAAACAATGCTCAAACTGGATCAAATGGAAAGAAGCAATAAAGGCGGAGTTCACCTCGTTTGATAAAATAAAAGTATTCGGTCATGTAGGCTATACTAACAAGATATTCCCTGTTAGATATAAATGGGTATTTGTCCGGAAACGAGATGAGAACAACCCCGTGGTTTGATATAAAGCGAGGGTAGTAGCACAAGGGTTTACACAGAGATCCGACATTTATTTCGATGAAACATATTCACGTATAATAGATGGAATTACGTTCCGATATTTGATATCAATGGTAGTGAACTTAAATTTTAGAAATGAAGTTGATGGATGTGGTAACTGCATATTTATATGGGTCATTAGATTCTAAAATTTATATCACAATCCCATAAAGAATTAGAATTCTGGAAGAAACAAAACGCAACATATGTAGTGTTAAATTGCAAAGATCATTATCGGTTAAAACAATTTGGTAGAATGTGGTACAACAGGATAACTGAATTCCTAACAGGAAAAGGATTCATCAAGAATGATGATTGTCCTTGTGTATTCATTAGAAAATCAGAACGGGGTTTTTGCATTATTTCCGTATATGTAAATGATCTGAATATCATCGGGAATACTGAGGACATAAAGGAAGCTAGTTTTTACCTAGAGACAGAGTTTCAAATGAAAGAATTAGGTAAGACAAAATATTATAGAGGTTTTGAGTTCCCTGAAGGTATATTATTACACCAGTCTACATATATCAAGAAGATATTTCAGAAATTTAATATTAAAGATATATATATCCAACTAGAACTCCCATGATAATAAGATCTCTTGTTGTAGTGAATGATCCATTTAATTAGGACCTGAATGTCCATATTTAAGCGCCATAAGAGCATTAATGTACCTTGCAAATGGTACTAGACCTGATATTACTTTTGCTATTAATATCCTAACAAGATTTAGTTTAGCTCCTACCAAAAGGCATTAGACTGGCGTAAAACCAATTTTTTTTATTTACATGGTACTCAAGATTTGGGTTTATTCTTTAAGAAAATTCAAGAGCTAACAATAGTGGCATATGTAGATGCTTGATATCTTTCAGAACCTCACAAAACATTGTTATAAACTGGCTATGTGTTTCTTTGTGGTGATATGGCCATCTCATGGAAATCAGCAAAGCAGATGATGATAGCGACATCGACTAACCACTCAGAGATTATAGATTTATTTGAAGAAACTAAAGAATGTGTATGGTTGACAAGAGTAATAGACCATGTACAAAATACATGTGGGCTGAATATGACTTCTACACCAACCATTATTTATGAAGATAATTCTGATTATGTTTTACAAATACAAACGGGATATGTGAAAACAACTCTTACGAAGAATACATCACCTAAATTCTTCTATATGCATGATTTGCAAAAGAAATGAGTAATTATGATAACTCTCACCAAGACTAGTGAAAATCTTGAAGATTTATTTACTAAGTCTTTGCTAAGTATCATTTTTGAAAAGCTTGTCCAAAGTATTGGCATGAGAAGGATGAGAGATGTACACAAATCAGGGGGAGCACTACCTTGACAGTGCCCCAAAGATTAGTAGAGTTATCTTATAGATTAGCTCGTAGTTGTACTGTTTTTCCTTAGTGAGTTTTTCTTGAAGTTTCTCACTTTTAGGTTTTAACCAGGCAACAATACAATATAAGTAACATATGCTATGTACTCTTTCTTCTATTGTTTTTTTCCATTGGGTCTTTTGAAGGAGTTTGAATGAGGCATATGTATAACACGATATTTGCCCAAGGGGGATTATTATGAAACTAAGTGCGTCGTCCCACTCCTCTCTTTCTACATGCCTTGTATTTCTGGTGTGTAACTCTCCTGCCCCTAAATCTGAGGAAAACGCTCTTGAAGCTTCTCAAGAAAGCAAAGTTTCATCCTTCCTATTTCAGGAGTGGGACTAGAGATGGGCTCATACCAAAATAGCTCCTCTCTACAAGTATATAAACACCAGTAGTGTTAGGAGAGGAGCTAGAGAGAGAGAGAGAGAGAGAGAGAGAGAGAGAGAGAGAGAGAGAGAGAGAGAGAGAGAGAGCCCATAAGATATATGTGTGAGAGATCATCACTAACCGGACAATAACCAGAAGTAACTATGAGTTAGATAGAACATAGATGTCAAGTATAAGTTGATATGTGATAAATATTCTTGATTCTTTCGTAGAGATTACCCCCCACAATAGTTATGATCTCAAAAAGGATGATATCTAGGATTACAAAACAACCTTGTTTATATAGGTTGTCCCATGCATCGGGTGCATGCATGCACTTGCCCTTCATTCATGCATGGAGGGAAATTTGGGGAATGTGTGCCATTTGTCACACATGTCATTATTCTACAAAAAATAATAATAATAAAATATATTACAATTATATAGAATTTTTTAAAAATATCTGTAATATATATTTTAGTGGTAAAATCGAAACCTTATAAATATAAGGTGTAAGGATCAAATTTCACTTGAAATATATTTTAGTGTGTTCTAACCTGAATCCATACTTTAAGAAGTATTGAGCATAGGGGGTATTTCCATACTATGTGTTAAAACCATCACAACACTCACCCCCACCAAACCAGCACATATTCTGGTATGTGCCAGATTCGAGGAAAGTTAGTGACAATTGATCTTGTCTCCATCTGAGCTTCCTTCATCATATGATTCTTCTTCTAGAAAGCAATTAGGGCTTTACTTATGTCATTTCCTGAATATTTTTATTTGTTTACTAGCAACTGGTACTCGAAACAAAGTCCTATCTAACTTGTTTAGCCTATATGTGCCATTTTAAAAGGTTTGGCGAATCTCATACGGGCCAAACCACCAACGTGAAAAGTTTCGAAGTGTTATATGTTTATGGTCTAAAGCTGCTATAATAAACCAACACTCAATCATCTTTCTTCTATTTTTTTTGGCTGAAGTCGATGTTATTTGTCAAACCGGGTTTTGTTGTTGAAACACACATTTTTTTGTTGTCATGTTGCAAGCTCCACATCTTCCAGTCGTTCTTCCAATTGCCGAATCCGAATGACAAGTAAATCTTCCTTGCTCATTTCTTATTTCCATGGAAGAACTGACCAGGTCGTAATTGATTTCTCCATTGACATTACTAGGCTTTGACCTGTCATGAGCCCAATTGACATAAATCCAGTGATAATACAATGGGTTGTTCAATTGGCCCATAGTGCATAGGGAAGCATTTGCATCCAAGATTCAACCCTCCCATCATACGCTTTTGCTAAAGCTTTGACAAAAGAACTACGCCCTCTCTTGATTTTCCCGTTAGCTTTTGGATTGTAAGTTATTGTCAAAGATAATCGAACAGATAATTTGGCGAATAAATTTTTGGCTTCATCAGAATCAAGCTCCCCGCGGTCAGCTTATGATTTGGCCGACACATCCATATCTAGTGATAACTGCCTCAAATAGAAACTGGCATATTGTAGAACTTGTCTTCCTTTGAAGAACTCAACCCTCGACTTGATTCGTAAGATACGTTGGAGCAAGTGCTAAGTATTTCATGTGTCCTATCCCAGAAGGCATTGCAACAAGGTCGACCATCCATTTTAAGTGTATGCTTGGTGAGAATGTTAAGTGAAGCGATCTCGATGCCAAACTCTAGAGTATTGTTGGCATTGGTCGCAAATTTTCACATATTGAACAATATCTTTGTACATACCTTGCCACCAATATTTTTCTTTGATCTCTGAAAATGTTGCCCAGATTCCATGATCTCCAACCCATTCAGTCTCGTGGAAGTCTGCCATTTATCTGTTTTCTTTGGGCAATTGTCCCAATTACGCGCACATGACAACCTTTCACGTTCATTGGTTTGTTCTTGAAGTCTTATCTTCTCCTCATACTAGTGACTTCAAGGATCTTTCAGTTTTTCGGACATTATCTTCATATTCTTCTTCTTTGAATTATTGTATTGCATTTGTTTTGCATTAGTAGTTGAAAGAGAAGAAGTCATCAGCTACTTCTTCATCATCTGATCCTTCTTCACTATGTCCTTCAAATCTAACTGTTGACAGCATATCAACTACATTATTTTCTCAGCCCTATATATGCCAATGTCGGGATTGAGAGATTTCATGTAGGCAATCCATCGCAAAACTGCTATATATGTATGGTATCATACAACATCTCATCATCCCCAGAATTAGAAGAAAATCTGTTTTGATCACCATTTCAACACCAGTAGCATAATCTTGATTAGTCTCGATTACAATCACAACTCCCCACAACTCCCTTTTAACTTGAACATACCCGTGTTGCCTCGAATCTTTGTTCCAAATCGGGGTGGATGTCGGCTTCCTTCATTATTACCTTGACTAATAACCCACCCTATCCCTATCGGACTTGTGTCGACCATAATGATAATAGTTTGGGTATAATCTGCCTTCTTCAATCTTATCATGGCCTTTGAGTGTTCACTTATCCACTCAAACTTCTGATTCTTCCTCAACAACCGTTAGAGAGGATCGGCTATCTGCGCCTAATTGGGAATCCATACATGGTAAAATGTGCATACTCTGAGAAATCTTCTTACTCCTGATTGCGATTCACATTGCTCTTTTATTGTTTGGATTGCATCAACTTTAGATGGAGAGGGCTTACGACCATAGGGTTTGCATAGGTGTCAACGACTAAGATCTTCTTTTGCCCGAATCCCAACTTCTTGCCAGATAATGTTAAATGGGCTTGTTCAAGGCTTTATTGGACTCTTTCACAATTGATTATGTGGTCTTTGATGAACTTTCGACACCCGCTACGATCTATCATCTCATCGCTCTCTTCTTCCATACATACCTTGATTGGAATATCATCTAAAAAATGCATAGTAATTTTAGGAATACAATCATGACGTACCTTATTCATTGCATTCAAACCAGTCCGATTGGCATCTAGGTGGCCATTATGTCCCAACTTTCCATCCCCAGCTAGAGTTGATCATACCTAGAGTTCAGGTCACCAATAGAATAGATAGCTCGTCCTACAAATGCTTCAGCAAACTCATCAACTATCGTGCCCACCCATGAATTCTGGATTGTGACTTGGTTCACCGGTTTCAAATCTTATATAAACCAAAGTGAGTCGTTTTTCTTCAGAATTGTAAACCACTGATTTGAGTGTGGCACGCTTGATGCTTGACGGATAGCTACCCATTACAATTTTCGCCTTCAAAAGATCAATTGGCTTGGAAATATGCGCCCTTCGAACCGGAATAGGTTTCAGGTTCTAAGGTACATGTGCAATTGTAAAATTATCATTGGCTCCACTATGCTCGGGTCGGCACACCCAATCTCATTCGGTGAGAAAGCAAAATTCTTTCCATGTCATTCCAGCATTTCCAGAAAGAGGAAGTCTACCCACCCCGCTAACTCGAAGCTTCTAGTGGGTTTCTTCAATGAATTTGTGCCAGATATTTTCGAAGCTTCATAGTGTCGGATCCATGGACACTTCATTTATTCTTTCCTGACTATCCTTTGGTAGTGCTCTCGCTACCGATTTTGTGGTTGACAGTTTTATACGTTGTGTTGATGTCGACCTCCTCCCCTTCATTGTAACCGGATCCTATTTCACTAATCATAGCATACATTTTAAGTGAGTCAACCATGACGATCTCTTACTGTTGATGACAAGGACAACGTATAAGAATTTCTAGCTAGTATAGTGTATGATTAAAGGAACAATCCTCCATTATTCATATCATTTCTTCATCTCCATCGATTATTAAATTTGACCTCAGCATGTCTTGCGCATGCAAGATTTTTATTGATTCTTCTTGAAATATTCTGAATCTTGTTGCACCATTTAGGCTCACTTGAATGAGGCCAGACCTAAGGCTCTTATTCCTGTGATAGCGTGGGGACTTGTTTCACGGACTATCATTACCTCACCTGGCAATAGTCCCTCATAAAAATCCACCTTTGATTTTGTTGAAAACTTCCTCTTGTTCCATTCATGGTTTGAATGCACAGTCAAGAATTAGATCGATTTTCCACCATTTTCACCCTAGATTCTTGTAAAAGTCACTCTGGTGTCAAGAACTTTCGTTTCCATATAGGACGTAATGAATGGTTGCCCTAGGATTACTTCATGTAATGCCCCTTGTACAAATAAATTTTGTTCAATTTCGGTATCTCCAATGTTTAACGGACCATTGGAGCAAGCTCCGTACAAATTTTATGTTGCTATTATCGCAGCTCATATTCTCCATGTATGATTAGTGTTGATATGCCATTTCCCTTTCTTATAGAAGTCTCCTGACATCAGATTTATTTCGGATCCATGGTCAATCAATGCACTCACCCATCCTAGGCATTTCCAATTCGAATCAATGTCACTGTGATTGCACATGCCCAATGTTTGTTGGCTTAGTGGGAATCTGGGACATCAAAATTATCAACATCACTCATAAAAATGGTGTTGGTGTTTGATGACCCGCCTCCTCTGGGACATATGCATTTTTCTCTTCACAAGGCTATCAAGAACTCTTTCTTTAAGGAATTTCTTCAAATCAGTTTGTTGCTCAATATCTAATGCAAGCTTATACACTGTGATGAGTTTCTCCTTCCCCTTTCTGACTCCGATTTTGTTTTCTTCTTTTCAGGTAGTGCTTTTAGTATCATATTTCTTGGATGGAACCAACAGATTCATCTAGTCTTTTACACTTCTCTTAACAGAAACATCATGCATTTGACACAACGCATGGGTAGTTGTATCATTCACAAGATACTCCAACCTTGTCCAACTTTGGACCTCTAGTACCACAAGTTTAGTATTTTTCAAACAATTATCATTGAAAGATTCTAATACCTCTGGCCAAAACGTGATTTGTGTTGCACAAGACTCCCGTACGACAATCCTTGCAAAGGTGGAATAGTTGACTTGACCTTTTCTTTCATCTTGAAGCACATTCCACCTTTTCTAAAGTTGGTTTTTAAAGTTTTTCATGTCTGTGTTGAACATCTTAGATTTCCATCAAAATAGATAAGGTCTCAACTAAGTGCTTCTTTATGTTCTTCACAGTCCCCATGATCTGTACTGTCACATCATATGCAGCACCGATCTTGAAATCTTGCATTAGCCTTTTTATCTTCATTGTTCTTTACAAAGGCAATCTTTAGATCTTCTAGGTTCTTCACTAGTTGATCTAGCATTGTGGGTTTGAGGGTCTTCTCTAAACTAAATTCTTACGATCGTGAGTCCCTTGCCCTTGAGCTTGAAGACATTGATTTCGTCTTTCGTGGCATTTCAACCCCTTTTCTTTCTTCTTTGGCCAGCCATTGCCTTCTTTTGTCATAGGGAGTGACAATCTCTTTGACCTCCGCCCACGTTTCCACGAGCCCGCTATAAATAGTCGCGTCTCTTTTGTAGAGTCATCAAGGGCAAACGTGTTCAGGACAGCTCGCTCAAACGTTGCCTAGGTTGTGTTTGCCCCTTGAATCTCTTGGATCTTCTCTTGTAGGCTATTTGTAGCAATCCGACTTAACGTAAATATTCGAAGAATTTCTGATACCCCGAAACATACCATCTCGGCTTTGTAGTCTCGCATGTGGTGAGAAATATCTTGCCTGTCAAATTCACGATTGTGTTGAATAAGATGATCAATAGCCGCCCCTAATAGTTTGGGGCATTTCTGCCATCTGGCACAGTTGTCATTATTCTACAAAAAAAAATTTTATGGTAAAATTTTATAATTATAGTCTATAGAATTTTTAAATAGCATATACTTTAGTGGTAAAATCGAAACCTTGTAAGTATAAGGTGTAAGGGTCAATCTCACCTGAGATATATTTTAGTATCGCTTCGCTTCCTTATGACACATGTTTCTTCTCCTTTCAAACATGTGCGAACTGGCTACTCGGACTAGCATCATCATCTCAAATCTTGGCTGAATACTTGAATCTAATTTATATTTAAGATTATAATTTAGTATAAAAGACAGCTCACCAAATGCTCCCGAACCGGGTGTTGTGTGATATTGGTGCTGGTTTTTCATGTCTGTGTTGAACATATTCTTAGAAATTCTAACATAGAGTATGAACAAACTAAAATATTGTAAAATATATGCATTAGTTTCTAAACATACCGCTAGTTTTGTCGGATGGTTTAGGGTTCTCAATCTCGCTATAACCACCCTTCGACATCATCGAGTGTCGGAACTTCCCGAAACTTCCCCAGGATTTGCACTGTGAAGTAAATTACCGAAACATGGGATAAATTTGTTGCACTATTCAAACGACAATTTTTGCAACTATCTTCTCAAATGAAAGCAACACGAAACCTGATGAATTTATCTAGCAAGTCATTGTGCTGCCTTGATGATTGCGTTTATCATACTAGAATGTTAATTCAAAATTTAGACTTGAGCAAGAAGAATAGTTTATTGCTTGCTTCCTTAACAGCATACCAAAATCTAGCTATCACTAGATAGTGTATGATAAGGATCCCGACACCTTTGAAGATGAAGTTGAGATTGTACTTTGATATATGTGCATTTCAAAGAAGGATCACTATAAACCCAAGTCAATAGGACAAAACAAGGTCATAAGTGGGAAACACAAGACATCCAATGATACACTGGTCGAAACACTCAGTGTGTTCTGCTATCATGTGCACATTTTAAGATAAAAGGGCATATGAGAGATAATTGCCGATGGCTCATGCAAAAAGATAGATTTTCCATATACCAACAGCAAAAAGCCAAGCCTTCTAACCAAAAGGTAATTTCCTAAACATTGTTGAACTTCAAACTGAATATCTAAGTAATTGTTTAGTCTCTAGTGTATTGTTTGTTTGATACTGGTAGCTCACACAATTTTATTGACTATAATTTGGTGCAGATATTAGGACTTCCAATAAATATAAACAATCATACTTATAGAGTTCGCCTAATAGATGGAAAAATTCAATATATCAATGGTGCAATTTATCAATTTCTTATCTACATCAATTTTTATGTGGAAAGGCTTAATTTCCATGTGATAAATTGAGATTGACTAATGTAATACTAGGCTATCCCTAGTTTTATATTACAAACTTCTCCTTGTCCATTTATTGGGTTAACCACTCAATCACATTTATACTATAAGGTATTTCAGAGTTTATTCAATGTTCAAAATTTCCTTTAAAAATCCATTATTCTTTCAATATCTTTAATTGAGTAGTTAATCGCCCAATTCAATATTATATTTAAATATTGATGCAAATCAATTACCTTGTCACCAGCAATATCTATTCAATTTAATTCTGAATGATGTTAAAGATAGTTTCCCAAACCAATTACCGCCTTGATTACCACCTATGCATAATATTGATAATAAAAATGATCTCATACCAGGTGTTACTCTTCTGAACATTCCACCTTATCAACTTAGTTGACTTGAAGAGGATAAGATTGTCACTCAACTTAACGATGAGTCATATTTAACAGAGTGAATCTCCTTGGGGAGCTTCGGTTATTCTTGTCAACAAAAAGGATGCAACACAGTGAATGTGTATGTTAACTATCACCGTTTGAATAAGGTGACTAGAAATTGATACCATCTATCACGTGCTGACGCTACTATATATTTTTACATGGTACTTATTATTTCTTCAAAATTGATCCTAAAACTAGCTACAATCAAGAAAAGATTACTGAGGAAGATGTTCGTAAAACAACATTTTGTACGTGCTGTGGCCACTATAAATTTTCTCATGCCATTCAAAGTGACTAGTGCCGTGGATACTTTTCAACAAGCAATGAATGAGATTTTTCATGATGAACTAGGTCACGTTTTGTTGTTTGCTTGTATGATATTGTTATTTTTAGTCATATTCTATATGAATATTATAAACATGTTTGGTTTTTATTGCAAACTTTGCGAGACAAGCAATTTTATGTCCAATTACTAAAATACGAATTTTTGAAAAGGTCAATTATTTATTTAGGATATTAGATTAAAGAATAAGGTGATCAAATATACCCTTCTCGAAGAAAGAGAGAGAGAGAGAGAGAGAGAGAGAGAGAGAGAGAGAGAGAGAGAGAGAGAGAGAGAGAGAGAGAGAGAGAGAGAGTTTGGCCTGTCCCTTGTAACGTCGAAAAGTTTGCTTATTCCTTGATTTTATTAGTTTATTGCCGAAATCAGTTCATCATTTCTCAGAACTAATTAAACAATTTATATATCTTTTTAAAGGTCAAAAACATAAATCCACAAACCAATTCCCTGGAATGTAGATTTATAAGAATGCTTTTAACATTCTCACGGAACATGTTTGTATTGCTCCTACACTTAACTTCTCTGATCCATCAAAATCATTTGAGGTTGAATCCGATACCAGAAATTATATAGTTTGTGTCGTTTTGTACCATGACGGTAAACCCATTGCTTTTGAGATTAAGAAAAATTGATCCAACTTAACGTCATTATTCAATCCAAGAAAATGAGTCTTTTGTAGACATTCTTGCATTAAAGAACATGGAGACATTATTTATATCGAAATTGATTATGGTCACTACTGATCACCAATCTTTAAACTACTTTTGTGATCAACAAGATCTCATAAGTCATTAGGCTGGATGAATAGATCTAATACCAACGCTAGACTAGCCATTTGTTATTGCAAAGTTCTTTGAACACTATTGTTGATACTCTTCATCGTATTCAGGAAGATAAAATTCCTAGATTCTCTTAATTAAAATTATATCAGATAAGAACAAGAAAACAAGATATGTATTACCAAGAGACTTGGAGTACAAGGCGCCGAAGACTGACATTGAACCGGAATGGTTCAATACTAAGACTAACTTAGTATTTATATAGGTTTAGGCCTCATGTATGCTCGCCACGTGACTT
>JBBBWG010013702.1:2282-18461 GCA_037176905.1 Azolla pinnata
TGTTCTTCTTCTGCGGTCTAGTAACAGATACAACTTCTTTATATAGCATTAAGACCCTAAAAATTTGCGCTTGATTGTATCACACGAATTGTTCAATTGGCTTAACATTATTACTTAATCTCCCCTTATAAATGTGAATTAACCTGTAAAAACCCACCATAAAGGCTGTATATAAGATTATGATAAGATTTTCTCCTGATTAATCACGATTACACCCATATTAGTCATTTTAACATAGCGATAGTTAGGCCTATTTTTTAGTCTATTGGGAAGGATGCGGCACCTTATTGAATCCGGTCTTAAACATTTCGACTTTACTAGATTACAATGAAATTACTTTATGTGTTTTTGGGTTGGATAAATACCAAATTTAGAGAAAAGTATCAGAACACCTCTAGAAAGTTGCTTGTTTATCGAAAAGTCTCTATAAAGTTTGGAATTCATCAGAGATACCCTTGAACCTGGGGTTAGATCTTACGCAAGGATTAGAGTTAGGGTTAGGGTTAGGGCAGGATCAGGTTAGAGATAGGGTTAGGGTTAGGATAGGGCTAAAGAGTCGGGGCTAAAGTCAGTACCTCGCTCAAAATCAAATCAAGAGTTTCGGTAAAATGTATTTCTTAATCGAGAAGATTAATTGTTAACAGGATTAGGGTGCAAGGAGTGAGGGCGAAAGTCCAATATCTCGCTCAAAATCAAAGCCAAGAACTTCGGTAAAACCGAGGGCTTGTATTTGTTAATCGAGATTAACTGCTAAGTAATACAGTTGCGGAGAGCATCTGTATTATTACACAACGCCAGAATGTCGAAAACGCAGGCTACTGGAAATTAGACCACACTGGAAACATCCGTCCCTTGGGAGCAGCATCGGTTCATCGCATTTACAGGCAATTATGAGATCGCGGACCCATTGCCCAGAGTGTTCACACTGGCGTCGAAGCGTTTACTTCGCCCGAATCTGGAGATCTCTGCGGCCGCAAACCGACACGAGTGACTTTATTCGGCGCGCAAGCGCTGGAAAATCCGAGACCACACGCGACGCGGATCCGGTAAATATCTCTCGGCGGTCCTCTTGGTAGGAGAATCTCGTCGTGTTATGGATCTGATGATGCCGAAGCAGTTACAGAGAAGACGAGAGAGAACAGAATGGAATTAATAATGATCGAATCGCACCCACCGGCCCGAAGCGAAGGGCCGAAAAAAAATCCAAAATACCATCTGTGTCCCATACCACAGGCCATTACTATTACATTAGCTTATAGCCGATAAAGAGCCTAGAGACTCTCACCAATAGACTCCTTATAACATCTTAGAATGTTGTCATTGAAAGAAGATAGTTATATAGATGTCAACTTGTATGGGTTTATCCCAGTCTTACAATAACCGGTTTTGCACTTAAACTAACCCTTAAACCAATCAAATTAGCTTTATAAACTGGTTACCTAAGGTTATGCCCCATAAGACTACTCGGATCTCTAGATTCGTCTCTGCTGGTCTCAGAGCAAGGGCTTGGTTTCTAGGTCTGTTTCCGCAGCAAGACTTGGGTTTCATGGTTTTGTCTCTGCTGGGAACAAGGCTAGCTTTCTAGGTCTATCTCTACCATGCGAGAGCAGAAAATCGGCTTTCCAAGTTATTTATTTATTTATTTTATCCAGAGCCTAAACCAACCATCCGAGGTCTGTGAACCGGCGTTTTTTTCCAAGGACTTGTTTGTACTGGGCTGGAAGCAAGATCTGATCTGCTGGGCTAGCTCCGAACAATGCCTCCCAATCTCCGGCCCATCATTCCGAGAACAGATGGCTGAATGAACGATTGATCGAGCACTATCTATCTATCTATCTATCTTAATTTGGATATGGATCGGATGATTCCGGTTTTAAAACAGTTCGGACTCTCTATCTATCTGGATATGCCTCGGAAAATTCCAGTTTGAACAGTCCGGGCTATCAATCTATCTGAATATGGATCGGATGATTCCAGTTTGAACAGTTTGGGCTATCAATCTATCCGGGATATGCATCGGAAGATTCCGGGTTTTGAACGGTCCGGGCTATCAATCTATCTCGATATGCATCGGAAGAGATTCCGGTTTTTAACAGTTCGGGCTATCAATCTACCTCAATATGCATCGGAAGATTCTGGTTTTTAACAGTTCGGGCTATCAATCTACCTCGACATGCATCGGAAGATTCCAGTTTTTAACAGTTCGGGCTATCAATCTACCTCGATATGCGTCGAAAGGTTCCAGTTATTAACAGTCCGGGCTATCAATCTACCTCGATATGCATCGGAAGATTCCAGTTTTTAACAGTCTGGGCGATCGATCCGTCTCGATATGCATCGGAAGATTCCAGTTTTTAACCGTTTGGAGCAGCGAACTGAGCACAGACGGCGACGATTTTTGTCAGACGGTTTCGATTCGATGCACACTTTGATCTCTCCATTTTTATTTTTACCGATCGCGATTCCTGAGCCTCTCTCCGATTCCATCTGTCCTTTTTCTTTCTGTCTTCTTCTTCTTCTTCTGTCCTTTTTTTCTGTCTTCTTCTTCTTCTTCTTCTTCTTCTTCTTCTTCTTCTTCTTGAATTTTTTTCTTCTTCTTTCTTCTTCTTCTTCTTGAATTTTCTTCTTCTTCTTCTTTCTTCTTCTTCTTCTTTGAATTTTTTTCTTCTTCTTCTTTCTTCTTCTTCTTCTTGAATTTTTTTCTTCTTCTTCTTTCTTCTTCTTCTTCGCCAACGATGTGATTTTCTACTCTTAAACGAAAGAAACATCAGTCGATCGACTGCGAGCTCGAGAGGACGACGACGAACGACGACGAACGACATGGCTATGGCGATCTTCTTCTTCTTCTTCTTCTTCTTCTGATTCTTCTCATTCTTCTGATGCTGTTGCTGATGCTGCTGTTGCATGCTCTGTGCTGCTTCATCTGCTTCTTCTTCTGATTCTTCTTCTTCTTCTTCTTCTTCTGATTCTTCTGCTTCTGCTTCTTCGTCTGCGCTGCTGATGCTGCTGCCCTTGCTGCTGCTTCTTCACCTGCGTCTTCTTCTTCTTCGTCGTCGTCTTCTTCTGCTGTCCTGAAGGTATCGACGAACGGGTGAAAGAAAAGAAAAGGAGAAGATTCTCTGTAACCGTAAAAAAAATGGAAAAGGAGCAAAGCGGAGGAAAGGGAAGGAAAAGGGAAAGGAAAGGAAAGGTCAGATCTGAAGATTGTTGGATGAAAGCCATTGCCTGCTCCTGTGGCTAAGGGTTGGTTGGTCATAACGCACGCAGAGAAGGACACGGAGGCAGACAGAGAGACGGACAGGGACGGAGATCTTTCTCCATCGCCCGGCGTTGGATAAGAAACAAATAAATGTGTGAATCAATTCGGGGGAATTGGGGGAAACGGAGATAAAAGCTCCGGTTTTGCGAGGAATTTTAAACCCCCCCTTCGCCTGTTTTCCGAATTCAGGGGCTTTCTTTTCTGAAGATTCCAGATCTAGGGTTTCTCAGGCCAGCCACGCTCAGGTGTGTGCTGAGGGGAAAGACAGAAGAGGGTTATCATCAGAGAGCTCAGCGCCCGGTAAGGAAATTCCTCTCTTTTCTTCCTGCTCTTCGAGCTGCTTGATTCCGCACTAGAGTTTAAGCCTTCCCGTTTCTGCAACCAAGCAATCAAATTCTTTCCCTCTGTGTTTGCTCGTGAAGCCCAGAACCAAGCGACCGAATTCTTCTTCCTATGTGTATAATTTCATTGTTATCTACCATCCCTATTTCTTGCTTGTGTGTTTTCCTTGTCTGATTCCATTGTTAGTCATCTCTGTTTGCATTTTGCTGCAGCCACATCATTCTGTATCTAGCTACAGAAATTCGTTGATATGTCAATACGTATATGCATGTATGTGCGTCGCTTGGAAAGCTATCTCTCGCATGATCATATCAAGCTTCGGGCTTTTTATGTTATCAACATGTAATATCGAGCATGTTAAAGAGTTTTCAATTCATTTACTTTTTAATTTGTATGTAAGTTTCAGATGGCTCATTGAATTGCATCTTCCATGTCTATGTAAATTCCTTAATCTTACTGGCCATACCTTATGGTTATGCGAATTATGTAGTCTTTCATGTTGACATAATACGCGTCTTTGGTTGGCCATTGCTTATGAAATGCCGTTCTACATGATTGATTACTCATCTGTTTTGATGGTGTTTCTACAAACTCTGTTTTAGTGTTGGTTACATGGTAATGTTTCAGTTTTCTCATGGTTGTGTGTGGAGTATTCTCATTCTTTTTTGGAAATTGCTACTCCTCGTACTTGATGCACTCAGATAATGAAGTTTTCTGTATTATGCTGGTTATGTAGTTAATTTGTCATTTCTCTCCACCAATCAAGATAAATATTGGAGGACAATCAAAGCATGTCTTTTCCTTTTTGGTTTTGCTTTGATTGTGCTTATGTGCGAGTGTGTGGATGTATTTGTATTTGTGTATCTGTATTTGTATGTATGTGTGTGTATAGATAGATAGATTTAACATAGCTTCTTGGGTTACTAGACGGATTAGTTTTTTTTCTTCATGGATCGTAAGCCTCTTTTTTTCTGTATTCTGTATGTAATCTTGACAGTAATTTGTAGATCTCAGCACTGGAAGGATGTAGAAGATTGCTGGACAAGAGAGCAGGGATGTTAAATACCAGTTGCTCAGAGAATGTCAGAATGAAGGATCGGTATATGATGGTTTGAGGCCTTTAATGCTCTAGCTGAGAGGGGTATCAAACCAACTTGGGAATACCCCTCAAGCTATCCTACTCAGCTATCTTTAACATACAATCACCGAGTATTTTGACTGTTAAATATAAAGTCAACAATGCTCCATCAGTGGTTGACTGGGAAGTATATCGATGAATCAACGGCTGCTTTTGATCAGACTAAAGATGGTGCTCAAAGTGGAAATGGTGGGAAGCCTTTCAGGAAGGATGATCTTCAGTTGGTCTTGGGTTTGTGCACTACGACTGAAAGTGCTCACAGTGAACTTACTTATAGTAGCATGTCATGGGAAGGGAATAGAAAGGAAGATTGTGTCTCAGTTGAGTTGAGCCTTGGGATGATTCATCACGATGAGGCAGAGCATGGCGGGTATGATTCTCATTCTCTAGCCGAGCAGAATTCAGGCTCCGTCGCTTGCGGGCAATCTAGTTTTCCCGACGGATCGCGACCGAGCAGCCTTCCAGAATCGGGCAACCAGAAGCTCCCTTTTCCAAGTGCCTGCGAAGGGGTTGTGTATTCGCGGCCAAGATCGGCGGGGAATCGGTTCTCGGACGACTCAGAAGGCATGCGGTGGCGCGACCCTGGCGCTGAGAGCAGCACGCACGAGCGAATGGTGATGAGCGCGATGCTGGACGAAGGGTCGACGAGCGCGGCGAAGAGGATGAAGCTGAAAAGGGATGTCGGCACAGCATCAGCATCAGCAGCAGCATCAGCATCAGCAGCAGCATCAGCATCAGCATCAGCATCAGCATCAGCATCATCAGCATCAGCATCATCAGCATCATCAGCATCAGCATCAGCATCATCAGCATCATCAGCATCAGCATCAGCATCAGCATCATCAGCATCAGCATCTCTGTTGAGCAACGGCGAGCGATCGCCAGCATCGCGCAATGCGGGCGCTGGCATCGCCGCCGATCCCCGCGCGAAGAAGAAGCTGTGCAGGTTTCCGGGGTGCGGAACGGGGGCGAGAGGCACATCGGGGCTGTGCATAAGCCACGGGGGAGGGAGGAGATGCCAGAGGCCAGAGTGCAGCAAGGGCGCGGAGAGCCGAAGCAGCTTCTGCAAGGCCCACGGAGGGGGGCCGAGGTGCCAGAGCCTGGGGTGCTTGAAGAGCGCCGAAGGGAGGAGCGAGCTGTGCATAGCGCACGGCGGGGGCCGCAGGTGCTCCGCGGAGGGCTGCGCCAAGGCCGCGAGGGGGACGACGGGGAGCTGCATAAGGCACGGCGGGGGGAAGCGGTGCGGGAGCGGAGGCTGCGCGAAGAGCGCCGAAGGCGCCTCGGGCCTCTGCATCTCCCACGGCGGCGGCCGGAGATGCCGGCTCCCGGGATGCGCCAAAGGCGCGCAGGGAAGCACCCCCTTCTGCAAGGCCCACGGCGGGGGCAAGCGCTGCATCGCGGAGCAGTGCACGAAGGGCGCGGAAGGGAGCACCTTGCTCTGCAAGGCCCACGGCGGCGGCAAGCGATGCGCCTACACCGATGCTTCCAGCCGCAGCACGTGCTCGAAGAGCGTCCACGGCGCAACGCTGTTCTGCGTCGCCCACGGCGGCGGCAAGCGCTGCTCCGCTCCCGGCTGCACCAAGAGCGCCCGGGGCCGGTCCGATTGCTGCGTCAAGCACGGCGGCGGGAAGCGCTGCCGCTTCGAGAGCTGCGGCAAGAGCGCGCAGGGGAGCACCGATTTCTGCAAAGCTCACGGCAGATGCTCCCTTCAGCAGCAGCAGAATCTGCTGCTGCTCGCTGGCCATGGGATTACGACGTCTGCCAAGCTCTCGGCAGCAGCGGCATCCGGAGCTCGTGCGTCGCACGGCGCCCTCGCGAAGGAGCCGCCGCCGCTCGATCCCCGCGGCGGAGATTGCGCGAGTATGGATTCGCCGCTTGCGCGTTGCGCTGCAGCATCGGGATCCTCTTCGGGCCTTGCTGGATCTTCACAGCAATCTTCCAAATCTGGATCGCCGCCGCCGTCTGCATCATCATCATCATCATCATCATCATCATCCAAGGCTTGCCGATTCCAATCCCCGGGATCGATTGCCGCCATGCTGCAGTGTGCGCTTGATGAGGGCGCGAACAGAAACCAAGCCCGCAGCTTCGATTCCTCTGCGCTGCCGTCGGATGTTGGTGCTCTAGCTGCCTCCCCGGCTTCTTCGCGCAAGCTTTCTGCCCTCGAACCTGTGGAGGAGCAGAAGGAGAGCGATGGTAGTAGCAGCTCCCGCCGCAGAATGGCTTCGACCGAATCATCATCTTCCGCGCCGTCGTCACCGCAGTCGAGCAGTATGTCGATGCTCTCCTCGCCATCTTTGGAACGCAGAGTTCACGGAGGCGGTCTCATGGCGCTTTTGGCGAAAGAGCATTTGCAGTAGAAAAGCTCGGGGCAAGCCCCCTCCCCCTTTTCCTCATTCATCATTCTCGACATGATCCTCCTGTGTTAATACATTGGTTCTTCCCACACATTTTTCCTGGTGCACGACGACGTGCCCAACACCGAGATGTGAGATTTGTGTATATAGAAATAAACAAAGCCGAAGCCCGATTTGTACAGCTCCTTGCATTCGCAACTCCTCTCTTTCTTTCGATGCGAATCAGAATGTACAGATGTTTTCTTTGCATAACCGAAGCTTGTGACTCCTCAAGTGATCTGGTGGTGCTTGTAGTTTACTAAGAATGATCAGATCTGATCAGAAAGATGATCAGAAGTAATGCTTTAGTGGCTGGAGCATCGATCAGGGATTAGGGTTTGGGGTTAAATGATTGAATCATAGAATTAGAAGACTATGCTCAATGAGCTAAAATTCTTTCCCGCATATTCTCTGCCACTTCCCCATAATACCATCGATGGTGACCAATTAATTAATTGTAAAACACTCGTTCCAAAAAAAACACACAAACTTTGAACATTTGCATGATGCTGCTGCTAAGTAAGCACTATAACAGACAGCCATCATCCTTTACATGGAAAAGCCTTCTAAGACCACATTATGGTAAAATTATCCAACTAGCAGATTATGTATGTGATCATGCATGCAACAGCCAGCAGCATTAAAAACAAAGACGACAAAAAGTAAACGCGGAATAAACGCCGGCTAAATTGTTCAATTCTGAGAATTTTGCGGAGAGAATGTAGTTTTGCATGCTTTTGCATAGCCCTGTATGATGGATGACATGGGGACTAATGACAATCTTATTCTAATGTAGAAAGCAATTATAAGCTTTCAGGCAAAAGTGAATATGAGTTCCTCATATATTCATTGCCAGAAAAAAAACAAAGAAAGGTCGAACTGTTTCCACCCAAAAAATACTTCTTTTTTGATGATGTTGGGCGGAAAAACGAAAAAAAGAGACCTTTGGGGAAAATGAATATGTATTTAGTTGATGTATATTCTATAGATGGATAATAAAGATAAAGCAGCTGTGTGTTCCATGTGTGGGTAAATTATGTATATAGATAGATGTAAGAACTCACCACTCTATGAATGCAATCTTCGTGATGGAGAAGAAAGAGAAACTCCCAAGCGCTATACATTTGTTTTTTCACATAATATCTGGACACATCTCCCAACTGCATTTCTGGCGAGCACTCCAATACTTCCCATTATACACCCATGAAGGCTCTATATCTTTGCTTTCTTCATTACCAATGGTACACTTAACTTGCGTCACACCAGCAACTCTCTGTATAATAAGAAAAAGAAAACACACATCAGGTTAGGGGGGGAAAACAGGAGAATCATATGTCATCTTGGCTCATGTACACCCTTTGGAAGATTGTTTGATAATATTTTTCTCGTGTGGGTATGTGAGCAATTGTGTGTTCCTGAGACGAAAATGGAAACACAAAATTATATATTATGATAATCTTTGCTTCCTTTTCATATATGATACACCCTTTCACAGATTATATAGTATCTTTTCTTTGTATGTGTGTTCTTAGAGAAGGAAAAACATAAACAAAATCATAAATAATTATTACTTCTCCTTGATTATACACCGACTATAGAACATCTTTTGTGTTGTTCTTGAAAAGAAAAAAAATACATATATAATTTTTGCTTCTTTTTATTATACACCCTTTTGGGGGGAGGGGGTTTGTTTCTTACTGGCTCAAACCAAACGCATTGCCATTCTCTTTTCTCTTCTTTAAAACGTCGGCGGGTCTCCCGTTGCTTGTCTTCTAGACGGAGCTTCTCAGGTGTAGCCTTCTCCAAATCACCATCCTCCTGAGATCATGCACCTTGGATTATTAGTACAAATGATGCCCATTTCACACTTACAAACCAAGATAAGCACAACTGAAATCCAAGTATATGCCTAACGTAATCTGCACAAAAGATGCCCACTTGACACACGGAAACCAAAATCGACCAAACCTTAAATCCAAACATAAGCCAAATTTGATTTCAGCCAAAATTTTGCGATGAGATTGATCAAGAATAATTACAAAGGATGCATAATGAGAGTCATGATTATGATACCAATGCACGCTGGTCAGGGCGAAAGCGTGAATCTGTGGGAGGTAAACAATCCTTTAGCTTCGGAGTTAGTTCTGAAGAAAAGCAAATAGGAAACACAAACATAACCGTTATCATTGAATACCACTTATCAACATTGCATCTTGCACATAAAACATCATTTGATAAGATATTTGTATATATATAATATATATCACCCAATATTGGGAATTTTATACTATGGCTAATATATATATATATATTCATTAAATGTCTAACATATATTTAAGACTTTAGTAATTATATAGTATTTCTTGGTTTTTTTTATTTTAGGGAGAAATTTTATCAAAAAGTAAGAGAAAATATGAGCTTCTAATTTTCATATTGTGAATTTTCAGGCTTCAACTTGTAATTTTAACATTTCAGACGTCAATAAGTTAACGAATCAGTTTTTGGACTTCTTTTTGGGCATTTTTGGACATTTCTTAGCACTTTCCTTTTATCTCATAAGACCAAAAATTTGAGCAAGGGGATATTCATCTCATTCACTCCTTTTACCATTGAGCGTGATTGCAAAAGGGGAGAAACAATATTGCTGTTCGTAATCTTGTGGCTGATCAGGGCACTTCCATATGCATTTTGACTGCCCATATTTGTTCCTTCCAATCCAAGATGCTTCTGGGGATAAAATTATTTCCTTCATATAGTTTCCATAGATGGAGCATTGAGGATTCCCCTGCTTATCAAATATCTGAAAGGATACAGTGAAACACCAATAGTTAAGATGAAATGCTTTTCCAATATAGACTTCTCTTAAGATTCCACACAAGATTTTCTACCTTTCCATTAAATTGACCTTGCTCCTTGCCGCTGGCTTTATGGATTCGGATACGGCTCACATCACCGGTCGAATGATTTCGAATGACAAGTTCTCCATAATTGTCAATCCACAGTTTTCCAACGACAACGTTGTGAACACAAGTTGTTACCTTGCTCCACGTAAAGTGATCCCCAAACCTTGCCATGCGTAAATGCACAATACCAGCAGGAATAACCTGCAGAAAAATAAATGAAGTAAAACATCATGAATCAAATTGAAAAAATAAGAATGCACATGAATACATCAATACACCTTGTAAACTTGCACTCTTGAATTAAGAATACATAAAGATAAATATACGTATACACAGACATATAATCAAGACAGTAATAGAGGAAAAAATAGAGTCACCTCGACACTCTTGCCCCAGAACTTATTCTTTATCTCCGCTTCTCCATACATTGTGTAATCATGATGCATGTTCTCAAAATGGTAGGCCAATATAGGTGGATGATGGCTAACCTGTGAATTTTCAATTTGAATCATTTATAGCTGTAAGAAACAGAGCATTCCTTATCTTACATTGGATAAATGGGTTCTATCAAATATCACCTGTTCAGCTAGAAACCGCAATTTACCATCTAATCCCTGCCACTCATAAGTTTCACCCAATAATGGATTGAAAGGCTTTGCATCTCTATGTGGTGTTCCATGGTATACTGCGCAGGCATATGCAGAGACCCAAGCCATCCTCTCGATTGGATCATCAAATTTGGAGGCGTCATCTATCAAGTGCCTAATATCAATAGAATGGAGGAATTAAAATAC
This sequence comes from Azolla pinnata, assembly GCA_037176905.1. Taxonomy (NCBI): domain Eukaryota; kingdom Viridiplantae; phylum Streptophyta; class Polypodiopsida; order Salviniales; family Salviniaceae; genus Azolla; species Azolla pinnata. The sequence goes on from JBBBWG010013702.1 coordinate 13,115, forward strand.
GATACATTTGTGCGCACATGAGAAATCATCCTCTTAAGATTTGGAAGCCATTTCCTTCTTCACCTAAATTGTAACTCCTCTGCAGAGCGTTGAAGAACTGAAAGTGGCTCATTTATCGTTGCAGGCATAGTTATACGATTCAGGTCTTTTCCAATTGCATTCTTCAAGACACTCCAAAGGCTAAACCCTCTCGATAATGGCCTGGGAGCAGGCAATCTGTAGAAATAATCGATCATCATCATCATGTTTGAGTTATGAATACTGCAATAAGGATTTAATGCTAAAACTACTGAAAGGTAAACATACAAGAAGTTAATGCTGTCTTTCTGGATCCCTCATGTCGATACATGCCATTGTGTGCATCAAATAATGGGTTGAATCAAACCAAATACTCGTCCACTAAGAGCTACTTAAATAGATATTTAATTGTTAAAGGATTGCCATCCCCAAGACTCGAACAAAACGTTTTGTTCATACATTAAATTTATGGTTATAATACCAGTTAAGCGAAAACTTGCTGTAGATTACTCACAGTATACAATTGCATCGCAATGTCCTAATATACACAATGGTTTCACGAATTGTATACGTATGCAAGATTAGAAAGTGAGCTGGATTCCACCATAACTCTTTCACCCAAATCATGTTCAACCACAAAGAGACTTTGTACAGAGATTAGTGTATTGATTTCTATTAGAAAGAACGATTACCTGTTCCGAGGTTGCTCGTCATCCTCACCTTCAGGTTCAGAGAGGGCCCCCTCTTCGGGAGGACCCTGAGAAAAGTCACTAGGCTCAGCAAGAATCTCGAGCTCCTCAGGGGATGTTGCCTTAGTTATAAACTCATGTTGGTTCAATACTTCCAAGGCTTCAAAAAAGTCCTTCAACATTACAACATAATCAACATTACAGAACCAGAATTATTAAACATCTGCCAGACCCATGAGATGATGTTTTGAAACTGGTTATGATTTCACACCTCAGACTGAACCAATGAGACCTCGTCCTCCATATCATCATTGAGATCATCATCATCATACTCAAATTCACGATCATCTTCACGTATACACTTGCCGCCACAAACCCCATCTCCTTGCAACTAAAATCGATAATTGAACTGATTAGCTTAAGATAAACACTTCTTTGGTCAGCAGTAACTCTTTCGTATAAAAGCTTTCTGTCGTACAAAAAGAAGCATGGCAAAATTGGATGCGTTCATATTTCAATAGAAAAAATTATGTCATGCCATCGTGTATTGAAGCTAATGAAAGAGCTCAACATTCTAGATACCGAATGACTGCTAGTTTTTTGCAGTAGTTTGTATCATTGTCAACTGATTATCCAGCCAGTTTTTCCATGTTCTAACACAGCCAGAATGTGACATTAAGTAATGTTCCTATCCCTGTGAAGGATGATAATATGCTGAGAAGTACTATCTTCAACCAAAAGCTATGTCAAGAAAAGGAATAGTGTAAAATCACTTGCCAGGGCTCTTAAAAAGGGGTGCGGTGCTACATGATGTTGTAGAACTTATGTATGCAGTTTCCAACGGATCCAAGAAAAACAAAGAGCTGTGCTGAGTAAATAAACTAGTCCAGCACAAGGTATGGAGCTACCAGATGTGTGAATCCTATTTTTCCAATATCCAACACAAATACACTATAATATATCATTTTCCATTCCTATTGATTGCCTCCCTCAACAACAAAATGATGATTTGAATGTATTTGATTATTATTATGGAAAAATCGAAGTGATCCCCTTTAATAGTAACGCAGAGATAAGCATTAACAGTTGCCAGCCCAATATAGATATACCATTTATAGAGTTTTAATCAGCTCTTTTATTTCAAGAATAATCGATGGAAAGCCCATCAAGAAAGAGGTCAATATCCTTGCACCAGCTTCATAGGCAGCCTGCCTATAGCACTAAAATCTATGAGCAAGAAAGTATTCCTTTATGCTCAAATAAATAAATATCTTAGAAACCTGGACTTGAGAGAAAGTAATAAATTGGTTTTTAATCTACATAGGTATTAAATCAAAATATGAGAGAGTATATCAATTGCCAAAATTACCTGCGTTGATTGGTTAAGATCTACAAGGTTTATTTGGTCATTCTGTAGTTCAGTTACCGATGACAAAGATTGTTGTAAGACAGCATTTTCGGCTTCTAACTCAATGACCCTCTGGATTTCTGCTTTCAAAATCTGACATCCAACACCCATATCAATTTGGTGAGCCTTGTTTCAAGGATATAAACAATTCCTGAAGCTATTTTAATATCCGTTATGCCACAGCCAATAAGATACCTCAGTGATTGTGCCCTGCATTGCATCCCAAGCCACATGAAGTCTTCCTGGTATGCCTTGGCAAGTTGAACTGGAGGATACCCAGCATTTCTGTTGTTCCTTCAAAGAGTTCATCTCTTCTTTCTTACTAGAATAAGTGGCTGAGATAGTATTTCGTTTCCCATTTAGATCTCCAGAGGCTCTTGAATTGCTTCTGTCTAGAGGATATTTCTCTTTCTCAGCATGATTGGGAGATATGTATATTGGTGACTCTGGTTGAAACTTGAGTTTCTTATTAATCGCCTTTCGGGCATATGAAGGTGGCCTATTTAACTTTCTTAAATCAGAGATTTCTGAATCAGATGACTGTCCTTTATCTAAAACACCACGTCGGCGCCGAAAGATATCCATTCCTATACAATTTGCATTTTCTGTTTGAAACTCGTGCTCTTGGACACCTAGAGGTTCCACACTCTCATGTTGCTGATCCCTGGCTCTCATGACAGTATTTCTAGCCTTTTCAGTGTAAAGAGGCTCCGATGTTGACATGTCAAGTGACACTGCATCCAAATATTCTATATGTTTCTTAGATGTTTGTTTGAATAGTAAACTTCGTTGAAGATTGTTTGGTGGAGATGTCCTATCCTCGGAAATGCACCCAGCATTTATTTGATGTTGATGTGACTGCGAGATTTCCCTCTCTAAAATATGGGCTGAAGATACCAGTTTGTTCGTCTCTAACTGGTGGGTAAATCCAAGAGCATCAGAAATGAGTGAAAGTGAATGTTGAAGTGCCTGTAATTGTTCTAAAAATGCTGCAAAAGTTGAAGAGTGTCCCTCTATAAGTTCCACAACACATATTATATAAGTATCAGTCAATATGAAATGTATCAACTTCCTACATTGCCCCACGTTCATACCTATTGAATTAGAAAATATGAATGCTAGTCAGTTTACCTTGCTTCATTGGTTCCAGTTCTTGCATTCTTTCAGCCAGCCTATGGTTGAGTTCTTTCTCTTGCTCTCTCCATTCATTAGCTAGATACTACACAAACATAATTAAAAATTGTGAGATACATTGAACATTAGAATATGTACTCATATAAACCAGAGAGGTGAGCATAAGCTAGCTTACAGATGGCACTGATTGCTGCACAAACGGTGGGCTTGACTTTGGACCAGCCATTTCCCGAGACTTTTCATATATATCAATTGACCTCTTTATTGTTTCCAGCCATGCCTAATCAAGAAATAAACCAAATAATATTTAACAATAGATAAGCATGCTAAGCACAAAGACTCCTAAGACTGATACACCTCTGTCACAGAACTCGACCAGAAAAACGAAAGCACTGGCCAAAGCATCCTTCTACATAATTAGCAGATATAGCTAAAGCCTTTACCTGTCTGTTCTCTTTGTTCAGAGTTCTGAAATGGAAAACTCTAGATCCTTTTCTGATCTTGAACTGCCTCTCTTTTCCTGTTATGAGGCCTACCTCTGCAGACTAGAGAACAGTGATGCTCATCAGATATAATAAAAAAACCCCGATGTTTAAATCATCACAATGCCAGTTCCATGCAAACTAAAGTACCAAAATGGTATTCAGATTACATAAATCTTGAGAATATCATGATACTGAAATGAATTCATCATATCAGAGAAAAGGACCAAAAAAAAAACATATAAAATTGCACAGAACCAAACGTGTGCTTCATCTTTTTAAGTGCCATTTATGATAACTAAAATTCAGTCATTAATCGGCGTTTAGCAAACATTGGGCATCATTACATTTTACTCCCAATTTGACTTAAATTCAACAATGTTAAGAATAAAATTTCCCAGGAATCATTATCTTTTTACCGATTAAAATGAAGAGTCATATCGCGTATCAATTATAAGTTGCAGCATTTCGGGAATTCCATGGCTTGTGGGAACCATCATAAACAACAGAGCCATTTTTTTATCGTTTGACCTTCAATAATTGCATATATAGCAGAAGAATTGAATCTCCAAAAACGAAGAGGAATACCTGCAAGTTGATGCAACCAGGGCGACCGAGTTGGTCTGAATTCTTGTAATAGAGAAGAAGGCCTGGAGAGTGAGCAACAAACCATCTACGCCTCCATCTCTTGAAACGCCCTGCCCAAACAAGAACCCATCCGGCTGGAGGTTGACAACCATCAGAGCTTTTCTTCTTTTCATTATGTTTGTGCCTATGCCATCTCCGTGGATCGTAAAGACGTTTTTGAGAAGATGATCTAAATGCATGCAATGATGGGTATTTTGGAGCTCGAGCCAAGGATCGGTGCTTTCTCCTTTGTTGCACTTGTGAAGATTGATAGTGATGTTGGGTTCCTTCCATTCGGCCAGACAGAGCCACTTCTGTAAATAAAGCAAAGAAACCTCAGTGCACTGTTCTGTAGTCAGTTCATGACCTACACTTGATCCCATTGTCTTTTAGTAACCATTTGACATCCTAATCCCGTGTGAATTCTTCATATTTTCACCCTCAAAGAATCACCATAGCCCAATATATTAATCTTTTGTCACTTCTGTGGATAAAGGAAAGAAATTGCAGAGAAATATTCTGTAGTTAGTTCATACGCTGCACTTAATTCTAATGCCTGTCGATACTAGATCTTGCATAATTTCACCCTCAAAGAATCAACATGGCCCAACTCATTGATTCTTTTTCAGTCAACCAAGATTAGCTTCGTTATCCACTTTACATATCCAGCTCCAACATAATCTTGTATTTCTTTTAACACTCGAGACCTCGATAGCTAAATCTCCTTAACCAGCTAAGCACCATCTCTATGTCCTACGTAATCATTGTCTCGCATCATACATAATAAATATTCGTGTAGCCCACTTCATTCTAAACTCTACCATGCCCACTACAAGGCTAGATCATCCAGTCATCCTAATCTCTCTATAGTATTCGCAGAACATTTCTATTACCCACTCGATCCTTCTTTCACACTCTAAAACTAGTCATAGCCTACTTCCTTATCGGTAACACCAGCATCAGATCACGCTAAACCACTCACTCACTCA
>JBBBWG010013713.1:0-18448 GCA_037176905.1 Azolla pinnata
GACGCGGCCGAACAGCAGTTCGCTGGCGCCGCCGCCGCCGCCCCCGCCCTGGAAGCGGTCGGCGAGGCAGTAGGAGAAGGGCGCGCCCGTCTGCGTGGGGAAGCTGAGCTTGCCGTTGCCCAGGCCCAGCAGGCCCGCGGCGCCCTGGAACAGCCCCTCGTTGTCGTGGCCGCAGCCGATGGCCAGCCTCAGCACCACGCCGCCCTTGCCCCCGAACGTGGCCTTCTCCAGCGCGAAGTCCCCCACCGTGAAGGAGCCGTCGCCGTAGCTCACCTGGTACAGGCACGCGTCCGACTGGCACGCCCGCACCAGCAGCTGCGCGCACAGCGCCGTCCCGCACGCCACCGCCTGGTACGACGACGACGCCGCCGGGTCGAACAGCGGGTCCGACTGGTTGTAGCAGCGCCGGCACGGCTGGCACTGCGTCCACGACAGGTCGCTCCCCGTGTCCATCACGTAGTAGGAGTAGCGCGGCGGCGTCCCCAGCCCGAAGCGCGTGAAGTACTCGCCGCTCCCCTGGCTCAGCCCCGACACGATCGGGCTCCGGAAATCGCCCGCGCTCTGCTGCTGCTGCTGCTGCTGCTGCTGCTGATGCTGCTGCTGCTGATGCTGCGGCTTCTCTTCCTCCTCCGTCTCCAGCTCCGCCGCCGCCGCCGCCGCCGCCGGCTTCCACTCCGACGGCCTCTCGCCCATCACCGCGATCTGCAGCCGCCGCTCCAGCGCCGCCACCCGCGCGGCGTCCCGCGACAGCCGATCCGCCCCCACGTGCTGCGACCACGTCGCTGCCGCTGCTCCGCCGGCGGCTGCCGTCGCCTTCATCGCCGCTGCTGCTCCTGCCTCTTCTTCTTCTTCACCGTAGCTTCCCGGCAGCGCGTCCCTGTGGACGATCTCCGCCCTCCAGGTGCCGCCGCCGGACAGCTCCGAGGAGATCGCCCGGCTGCTTCTTGGCATCGAGCTGCCGTGCGGAATGAACAGCTGATAGCCCGGCTTCAGGGCGGCGGAGCAGAGGAAAGACGATGATGCGAGGAGCAGCAGAAGAAGAAGAAGAAGGAGGGAGGGGCAGCAGCGGAAGAAAGAGGACGGCGCCGTGGATGAGGCAGGAGCAGCAGCCATAGCTGCCGAGCCGCTGCAGCAGCGGCAGCTCCCGAGAGACGACGAAGGAAGAAGAAGACGAAGGAAGAAGAGTCCCTCCCGTCCCTGGGAGTGCGAGAGTGTGAGTTAGTTCTCAGAGAAATGGGGAAAAGTTCTCAGACGAAAGGAGAAAAGGAATTAATTACTTCATATTATCTTCTGTTGGGTGTTATTGTATTTATAGCCGAGCAAAATAAAGATTTAAATAAATAAAATCGCCATCGGGAACCTATTTATCTGCAGGCTGAAACTTAAACCAACAAATTCCTCCTCCGAAAATTATATGAACAAACAAACAAACAAATCACTTAATTGATTAATTAATTAATTAATTAATCAATGACGTCCACGGATTTCGAAGACGATAGACAGTTTTCGTTGATCGTTTTATCTCCTTCTTTTATTTATACGGGGCTTAATCTCTTTGGGTTTTTCTTTTTCTTCGGTTTATTTAAACCGGGAAAAAAGAACTCGATTCTTTTCATTTCCTTGTGTATTTATTATTATTCATCAATTAATTAACTCAGGAAAAAGGGTCGTCGAAGTCCGTGTCGATGGTTTTGCGGGGAGACGCTTTTTCTTTTTCTTTTTCTTTTTCTTTTTCTTTTTCTTTTTCTTTTTCTTTTTCTCATTTTGTCTTTTTTTTTATGCTGGTTGTTTTTGTCCGTTATCAGGCGCCTTTTCAATTCGTAAAATCTCTCTCGGCAAAATAAATAATACTTGTAATTATACACTGTATTTTGTTTTATTAGCATTCATTCGTATTTAGCATTTACTATTGAGTATTAGTAGCGCCATTCGTATTATTAAAAGGAGAATTTTTACCTAACCCTTCACATTTTTCTCCTTCTAAAAAATATATGCAAAAGAAGCCAAAAACAGAAACACACAAAAAAAAAACATAAAAAAAAAGGGCCATCCAATATACGTATGTGTGTACGTATATACGCGTGTATGCATGTACGTATGTGTATATGACCGGGCTTCTTCGCGTGCGTCGGTGCCAGACCCCGAGTTCAAAACTCTCTTGTCTTTAGTTCTCCTCTGCAAAGAAAGGAAGATATACTAATGTCTTCTTAGGCCAATATTGGCCCAATTCGACAGAACGTGTAAATTATAATGCTTGTGTATCCACTCATCGGTGAGAGTACGATCATAACTGCGAAATACGCTCATCCAACGATGTTCGTGTAGGGGGGGGAAAAAGGAATATCGGGTCGATGATGTGCAGGAAAAAGAAAGTGATAAATGAAACATAGTATGATAACGGAACGATCGAAAAAGAGAAGCGAAAGAGCTGAACGATGATCTAGCCGTGTTGTTTAGATTGTAATCCAACCTAATTTTTTTTCGGCGAGACGATTCACGCCGCCTAATTCTTTTTTTCCGAATATTTGTTCCACGAAATCGAGCAGCTTTAAAACCAGGCATCCGTGGTGAAGAAAACATTCCCTTTCTTTTTTTCTCTAACAATAAACAATTGTTCCAGAGAACTTACACTCTCCTTGTTTTAGGGCTTCCTTTGTTTCACACTAGGCCAGCCAAATAACACACACTGGGCCACAAAAGATTCCACATTGTGCCGGCGCTTGTTTGTCTCTTTAGTCCTCTCTTGCTTGCGAGCTAAAGCTCGGGCATTAAGATCGATCTTGTGGAGTGCGATCGATGCAGAATTTCTCCACTGAGTTTGATTCGGCCTCGCCCTTCTTGTTCATTCCCATTACTTTCGAGAGTTGTGTCCGCCATCCAAAAGACTCTTGAGAGGGTTCTTGCAATGCAATGCATGAACATGTTTCCCTCCCCGTTTCATTTCCTTCCGCGAAACGGATTTGGGCATTCATTTCATGCGATCGATTGCCGTGACGACATGAGCACTGGCGGATGGGGGTCAGAAAGACAGACAGACAAACAGACTCTCGTGAACGATCACGAAATCCGAAAGCAGACGCAGAGAAGGGGGGCAAAGCTTTAAAACCATTGTTCATTTATGTCCTCTGGGATTGAATGCACTGTGGAGAGTGAGATGCCGACGGCGGAACTTCCACACCTAGTTATGGAGTCAGTCAGTCGGCGACGATGAGCCAACTTGGTGGGGCTCACAAATGGCCGCTTAGTGAGCATCCGACTAAATGTTTCCACCTAATTTTGTCGACGACGATTATAACATGAAGAAGGCCTCGAGCTCCTCAGAAAGACACACAGTTTGTGCTCCGACACCTTCCTAACTACGCACGCCTCGCCTCGCCTTGTGATCGATTCCCCACATAACTTAACCAGTCATTTGCCACCTCATCGGGCCCCGAGTGAATTTTAGAAACGTAATCGAGGAATCGGAGGAGCACTGCGATTCGCGATCTTTTAAAAGCTTTCGACGAAAAAAAAACACAGGGCTGAAGTATGCGGAATCAGCGATGGATGCAATGCGCACGCATTGTTCGTCAAACCTAAAGATCTTGCGAAAGATCCAGGCTCTTTACGCGCTCGCTCGCTGTTTCGTGCAATCAAAGAATTTCTCTACCTTTGTGATCTCGTCTCTATTTGTTCTAATATTCCAAGATCTTCCAAGCAATCGAATCGGATCTCTTCCGGAGCTTACCCATGTTTTTCGTGTTCAGCTGATGTAACCGCCACCGTTTGGCCCATACCATAATATGTGCTGTGAGTTTGCGCATAACCCTTTAGCAACTAGTCAGGCTTTCACACCGTGCTGTTAACCCTGTGTTTCATCTGGAGCATCGAATCAACGACTGATTAAATCTTGAATCGGTTGATCCATCGGGGACACCCAATCGTGAATCGATTGGCTTCCGGATCGTGTTCCGTTTCTCTCTGAACTTGCTATCGATCGACCGTGACTCATAAGACGTAGATGCCAAACATTGGTTTTGTAACCTCACTTTCGTGCACATGCATCTTATCCTTCTTTTCTTTCATGACTAAATCTCTTCAAATGTCGAGCATGGAATGGAGCTTTCCTCACCTAAAAAAAGCTGTTTTGTGTGTGGGAATTCGATTGTAGACAAAAAGGATCAAAGACGTTAGCTCGAATTGGCTCACCGTATGCAAAAAATGACTCTTTTTCGCTCCTTCCTTGACAACGAATCCATTTTAAAGAATGTCGTTTAACTTCATGGTTTACTAGACGATGTCGCTTAATTAGATCAAGGTCTTCAATTCATCTCTCTCTTTTCTTTTTGAGACATCTCTGTTTCGATGAATTCGTCTTCGCTATATTATCAAAAGTAACGGACAGATGAATCGATGAACCTGTCGTCGCAAAATAGTGTTTTGTTAATAATTACCAACAAGATGATTATGTCAATATCCTCCCGATAGAGTAGGTCTAAATATGTAGATTGGGTTATGGAATCTAAATATAGATTAACTTTCTCTATTGTCTCTTCTCTCTTAATTTATTATCTCATGTGTTATATTCTTTGACACTTGTTTTGCTCTAATCTAACTGTTTGTGACAGGCAATTCCCTCGCTCGGTGATATTGATTGGGTATAAATTTTGTCTCCTTGAGCCACAAGCTATAGAATGAAATTTCCTTTTGAGATAAACTATCTTGGGCATCTAATTAATTAATGAGTTTGAAGTCCTTGGCTAGTGGGATATAGAAATAATCTAGCTTGGGCATCTAATTAATGTGCATTGTCTACTGTCAATTTACTGTATATGCTCAAGATGTCAATGTCCAATTGGGAGTTGGATATAGAGATAGAATTGTCAAATGGGACATTTTCAAGCTTTTAAACTTCTTCTTTGTCTTTCCCATCTAAATGCATAAACAATCGAGGTATTGTGCCAAGATCATTTGTAGAAGTTGCAATATCCTCTCAATTGAGAATTTATCTACTTCTTCTTCTTCTTCTTCTTCTTCTTCTTCCTCATCTTCTTCTTTTTCTTTTTCATGTTCTTGTTTGTTGAAGCAGTTTTTGTGGGAAGCTGGAATTGGTGATGATAACATTGGTGACAATCGAGCCAAGCAAATTAAAGCTAATTCAATCAAGAAGGAACACTTGCCTACATGAATGCATTGTCCCATGAATGCGCCAAGTCTTGAATCCATTGAATGATCACCATTTTGGCGTTGAGTTGTGCTATTGCAAAGTTTTTAGACTGTGGGTTTCGATCAACAATGCCAACAAAGAACCATGATAACAGCCAGTAACTATCAAACCAGAAATCAGACGGATTCATAGATACACAAAGAAAGAGAGATTTCCATATCTCGGTGATTATTCTTTGAGTCCTTAACATTGATCTCTTACAACCCAAATCTTCTTTCAGGATCAAGATGAGTTGATCCATAATTTGATCCTTCTTTCCACCTTCCGATGATTCGCCTTCCAAAGCAAAATACAGACACACCTTCACCGGTCTTTGCCAACACGATGAATCATAACTAGAAAACACTATTGCTACAAACTTGGAATTAGATCTCATTCCAAAGGAGAAGAGATTTCCTTTTTTTTTTTTAATAGAAAACAGTAAAACTATGATAAGGATATGGTTGGATGGTGATTGATATGTCATCTGGCTCGATACCATAACCCAGCTTGGTTTTCCTTGAAAGAGCTTCTACCTGAGTTCAGATTACCACATATATGTACACTTGCCTTCTTTCATCCATCATATCAGAGTGAAGACATGCAGTGATCCATGACATCTACGAGGAAATCTGCGAAGAATATATGTAAACCATAGATGTTAAAATCCTATCACCAGATGATGATCCACATGTATATATATATATATATATATATATATATCTATCTCTACTGTATCGAAAAAGAGATGAATGGAAGAAGCCAAATATACCTGCATCGTCTTTCGTAATACACATCGGAGGCTTGATCCGGAACACATTACCATGCAATCCACCTTTGCCAATCAGCACTCCAAGATCTATGAAGCACAAAAACCATAACCAAACCCTCAATTCATAGCATGAAATGTAAGTGATTGACAAATCTGCTTGAAGAGGTCAGTTAAGAGACGGCAGGAAAACCAAAAGAGGAAAAACCTTTCAACTTCTCAAGCAGCTCTGCTGTTTCTGCCTTTGCAGGTTCTTTCGTGCCTCTATCTTTCACTAACTCCACTCCGATCATGAGCCCTCGTCCTCTTACATCTCCAATAACTACAGCCCACAAAATGCATAAAAAATCAAAATGGGGCACGAGTGTGTGTAAAACAGAGTTTTTGAGATGAGTTTCTAAAGCTTTCGGAACCACCAAAATGACTTCAATAAGGTAAATTTGTTACAATTACTAAAATACACATCCACTTACACAGACAGCACAGAGATGTGTTTCTAAATCTTTCAGAATCACTGAAATGACCTAATAGTAACGTAAACAGTTACTAAAATATACCCCACTTTGCGCAGCTTTTGCAATTTTGCACCTCCAATGTACAAAAGTTTTACTATGATAAGAATCTATACATATAATAGATAAGAACCAGAGATGTTCTTCTCCTACATTCTAATGAATGAAGAAGTACTAGTGGATGAGACCCAACAAAAAAAAAGACTGCAATCTACTTCAATATTTTCCTGGTAGATTCTGAAGCCGAGTGAGAAATATTGGATAAGATCCAAAAAGGAACGGAACATAAAAACCAAAATTTTACTTGAATGCTTTTCTTGTAGATTCCGAAGCTGAGCGAGCAAATGTTCACCCACGATGATGGAATTCTCTTGCAATTTCTCTCTGTCTACAACCTTCAGCACAGCGTGCCCGCCAGCTGAGCAAACTGGATTTCCACCAAATGTATTAAAATGCAGGGCTTTCGTAAGCACGCCAGAAACTTCAGGCGTCGTCACAACTGCTGCTAAGGGGAGGCCATTTCCAATACCCTACAAGCAGAGTTTCACGAGGATAAAAAATCCCAACATATGTCTGATGACTGGAATAGGTGAAAGCATGAGAATGGAACATCAACTCAGTGCTCATTAGCTACTTCAAATACCATATAACAAGTTCATTCTACAATTAAAATATCTTGAAATGTTACACTATATTTACCTGGTAGTTGTCTTTAAATCATATCACTCTTAACCTTATATTGTTAACTACACAACTTTTTGGAAGCTACTTAGCTATATTCTTGACGAGCTATCAGCGATCCCATTCTCATGATTTCACATCCATACTTAATGGCATCCATCTATCAAGCGCAGGGGTGAACATAGCAAAGATTCAAACCTATGCATGGTTACTGAAAAGAGGGACTTATCACTGCAGTAAAGATCTAGGACACAAGTGGAAAAGCCAGAGAATGAATGTATAGAAACAAACCAACCTTGGCCATTGTAACTATGTCAGGAATGACACCCTGAGTCTCGAATCCCCAGTAGTGAGACCCAGTTCTCCCGAATCCTGTTTGCACTTCATCCGCAATGCATATCCCACCAGCATTTCGGATAACCTCATATACAGCTTTGAGATATCCCGGCGCAAGTTCTACAGCTCCTCCTGCTCCCTTAAAGACCAGAAATGCAAAAGAAAACAAAAAGGTCTTACCAGTTTCTTTCAGAGTAAAATTCTTATCCTGAATTCTTCACGAAATATAAACTAGACTATTTTGCTCACACCACACACACACACACACAAAAATCCCCCGTACAACTTACTTGAATAGTTTCGGAAATGAAGGCTGCCACACGTCCAGGTGTGGATGCACTGATCAAATCAGCTACATCTTCAGCATATCGACGCCCATCGGAGCCAAAGATTCCCCGATATGGGTTCGGGTTTACAGCATGATGCACTCCAAATCCCTGCAAAAAGACTTGCCATTTCCATGCAGATGATGAATTTCCGCAGTGACATGGTTGTAATCTTGCTCAATTAGGTAGTTATATGCATATATATAAATGTCAGCTTGATATGTAGCCCATATGTAAAGAATGTAGAAGTTAAACCTGAGCAACTCCATGCTTCCATGTATGTAGTCCAGCAGCTCCCATCGTTGCGGCACTCAGGCCATGGTATGCATTTCGCAGAGCAATAATATCAAAATACCCAGTGTACAACCTCGCCATCATCATTGCCATATCATTCGCTTCCGAGCCTGAGTTAACAAGATAAACAACCTGGGCCATAGCAGAAAAAAGTCAAGTTAACAAGATAAACAACTGGGGCCATAATGGAACAAAGTTTCTCTCTCTATATCTCTAAATGTATGTTTGTATTAAACAACATGACAATACAAAAAAGCTCTTGCTATCATAACTACTTTAACAGTAGTGATATGACAAGGTCAGCCTTCTAAGGTGCTGCAATACTAAATGACAGAAATCTAACTCCTCTGAGGACAAAGTTCCCCTACAGCATAATTGTAGAAACTACCTAATCAACTTCCCTTTTATCATACATATTTGTTTAGATACTCCAGAAAGTTCATCAAATAAGAAACCATTCCTCAAGCTCCAATTATATCACATACCCAAGTACATAAGGTAATCAACCACAAGCTTATATGATGGGGTTCTATCACCTTCAATGAAAACCCCAAGTTTTTTGACATCTTTGTTTCACTAATTATCACTACTCTTAATCCATTCACATGTATTGAACTCCCAACCTCTGCATTTTCTGGCCCAAATTATGTTGAGCATTCTATAAATGCAGTTGTAAATGCTGCAAAATATTTGGTCTCCTAGGTCATCATTTTCAGCATTTACCCAGCATTGATATACAATCCTACAAGTGCAAAAGATATATTCACACCATCAAGAGACCAATATGGTAAAAACATACAATAATCCAGTGCCTATTCAGTCATCCATGATAAAGAAAACATAACGAGACTTCTCATGAAATTTTCGGAGAGAATACCTTCAAATTTCCTGGCATCTTAGAGGCAAGTGCCTCGGCATAATCTGCAACGGCATGGTGTAAGTAAATAGTGGTAGTGTGTTGAAGAAGCTTTGTTTGGTGCACAATAGCTTCCACTATATCCGGATGACAATGACCACAAGAGACTGTCACGATCCCACCAAATCCATCCAAGTACCGACGCCCAGCTTCATCATACAAATATTGCATCTTCCCTTCCACGATGTTTATCTATGAATGCCATACCCATGAGAGTTCAGATTTCACCTTTGTCACAAAACACGATCTTGCCATTTACAAATGGCATCCCAACAAAGTTGCATTCACAAGGCATGCTAAGACCCTAAGCCCTAATCCACACAAAGATGATGCCAATCATATGATACAATTCTTCACATATTCACAGAAAGACAAAACAATTCATTCAGCATTGACATCCACCATATTCACGTAAGAATTATGATTCAATACCATGTGGCATATGTATGCGAGGATCGTGTACATCATTCAGCATACATGCAATGCACAACTACATCATGCGCAAGGAATATCCTTATGCGACACATGCATACCAGATCATGTGTAAGGAATATCCTTATGCGACACATGCATACCACATCATGTGTAAGGAATATCCTTATGCAACACATGCATACCACAGCATGTGTAAGAAATATCCTTATGCAACACATGCATACCACAGCATGTGTAGGGGAATACAGCATTCAGCCCCCATGTCCTTCACAAGATCGTGCAAGACGATTACTCATAGTAGCAATGCATTCATGCTCATGTGAAGATCATTCAAATTCTTCGGCATCTCAACATCGAGGCAGATCTAACCATCTCGCATGCAAAATCCTCAGGCATGTATGGAAATCACAGAAGTAAACAAATACCGATTCATTGTCGAACATGTCCATGAAACAAAGTACAATGCGGACCATTCTGCACAGAGAATGGCTAGATGAAAGGGCAAAGCGGAACCTACAGGTGTCTTGTAGTAGTGGAAGATGCCAGGATTAAGGAATTTCTTCCTCTTCTCGAGAATTTCTTCGGCGGAGGGTCCTGTGTAGGGCTGGGGGGTGTGATCAAAAGCCGGAATGCGGGGCAGCGGGGTCGAGGAAGAGGAAGCAGAGGGAGAAGAGGCATGCTCGGCGGTGCTGCTTAGAGATCTCCACAACAGAGACCTCCTCTTCACCAAGGTCTGGATCCCTAAACACTTCTGCATGTTTCTTGCTTACAAGCTCTCCCTCTCCCAGCTCTTCTTCTTCCTCCTCCTCCTCCTCCAATTCTTCTGCTTTGGGTTACCCTGCCTCCTGCCCTTCACTTCCTCTGTTCTCTCTGCTCTACTTTGAAGCCGCTGTTTTACGGATCCTTGCTGTTTTGGCTCAAAGAGATTCCTCTGTGCAGACAGGGTCTCGATCCATTCGATCCATCGCCATCAACAGACAGAAACAGAGCATCTTTTTGTCAGACACTTTCCTTCTTCTTTTTGTTCTTTACTCTGTTCTTTCCCAACCCATGCATACATACCTACATTCATGCATATGCATGCATGCACATACCTGCTCATGCACATGCATGCATACAACATCCACCCATGCCTACATCCACATGCATGCATATGCATACGCACTCATGCATATGCATGCATCCATCCATATACCTACTTGTATTCATGCATACACATTCATGCATACAAATGTCCCACATCCATGCATGCACATGATACATTCATACACACCGATGTATACATATCGCAACCCACGCATACATACATACACGCACGCATATGTTCATGCACATACATTGCTACATGCATTCATTCATACACACACATGCACACACACATGTGACAAAGTCATGCATGTATACAGTTCTTCAACTGTACCACTGAGCATATGAGGGTTTCATTCAGCATTCCCATACCAATGCAGAAAACCTCGAATGGTTATAGCTGAACTGATGATGCTGAACTGCTTCTCTGTTCTACTCTGCGTCACAGTTCTGATGATTTATCTATTGTCAATCCACAGTTCCGCATATGCTCGCTTGCCTTGTTCTCATAGCACACACACTTTGAAAATTAGTTGATCGACTCCAACCTCTTGTGCTTGTCTGTTTGCATACATCCGATCTTCTTGTATCACACACACATCAAAAGGAGTTTTGATTCGTTTGTCTTGCTGTTAATAGAAAACAAATTCATGTTGTTGGCTTGGGTGGAGGAACCCTTTCGATCAAACAAAGATGTGCAATTATAGTCGACTTGTTATTTATAATCTGTCGTGGCCCATGACCAGAAGACTCACTTGGTCATAGCAATCGCTCGATCGACTTTGATGACAAGCCCTCCAAGCATCTGGAGCACTTTACGTGGTATGGATATCGTATAACATTACTGTCGATTTGGCTTTTGAAAAATGTCCCAGATTTTTAAGTAATAATATATCCTCAACTCAAAACGATCATGGTGAGAGCAGAAGTTTAATCTCTCTTGGAGAACAAAATAAAGCAAGCACAAGAAACTTAACTTTCTTCTTGACTTTTGGCTATCTTCAAGACGAGCACATCAAGGATCTATTACTGTAACTTTGAATTAACTACTTTTCTATATGTTCATTAATTAGTTTCATATCCAACAAAGATACATTTTCTTGACTAAGGGACCAAATACATTCACATTTGAAGGTTCAAACTTAATTATCTCATGGCTTCCTACCAATCCATAGTCCTCAAAGCACTTAGTAATTTAATAGGCTGAGAGCTTAGCCATGCACACAACCGTTTATTTTGACTTTACTCAACACTCAATATTCAACCTAATATGTCAAAACACTTTTAGTTCTTGTTCTTAGATAATTAATTCATTTCATTCTATTATTATATCTCTTTTGTTAGATAGGTACTTGTAAAGCACTTGGGAGGAGTATACTTCTTTGTCATTCGAGCAAAACATATGAGGAGTTGATTGAGGTATATCCTTCCAAACTATTAGCATACACTTTCAAGTAAGGTCAACAATAAATGCATTGCAATAGGAAGAACCTACTAGTGCATCTATCCACAAATGTTAGTATATACTATCTATGGGACATGCTTTATCATCTTGTAAAAAAATTGTATTTAGATTTTGGGTTTATTTCTCATATTAAAAATTTTGAAGATTCAAAATATAACCTAATGTCAATCATCGACTCTAAGGCCCCGTAGCTTGGCAAGTTCTTATACTCAAGTCAAACAACTTTAGTATACAATATCTTGTGCATTTGTTTATGGGCATTCAAGTAAGAGGATTCTTCTTGAGTTGGTATTTCAACAATGAGATTTATTTGTTTGCTAATAAAGAGCCATTTGATTTTCAAGAGCTACTTATATATATAGGCAAATTGGTCACATAGCACAATCATGTCCTAAAGGAGTGTATCGGCCATGATCAACAAGAGCCTATACGAGAAGATAATTTGCACCCTATAGAAGAATGGATTAATGTAAGAGGGAAGAACAAAAGGAAGGCAAGTTGTTCATATACAACAACATAATAATGCAGACCTTCCCATATCCAATAGCTTTGTTGTGCTTCAACATGAAGATGAGGTGCAGGCTATGATTGCTGTTAAAGAGAATCATGTTATGCTCTTGTTTGGAGAGGAGCATTCTATGCATTTTTCAGATGACTCACATGGTGAAGAAAATGTAATTGTTGCTGCTCCTATGCATTCTATAGAGGGTTTGTATGCTTTAGCTTTGGTGGTATTACCTACTCCACTATTTGAAGCAACTCAATTGGTAAACATTGATGAGGTGTAGCATTCTACACTAACTATTTGTGAGAATCTACATGTTGAAGACAATCAACAACACATTGTGCCTTATGATCGAGCTTTGGTGAAGGACTCGTCATCCCTTGTGTCTGTTCCAAAACATTTTTTATTTAAAGGTATTTTTGCCACAGAGAAAGAGAAGAGCCGTGGAGCAGGGAAAAAAGAGATTGTGAGACCTCATAAGGGCATAAAGGAATCAAACAAAGATCGAAGAATACACAATATGAAGAATGATGCTAAAGAACATAGAACGATGTCCTTGAGAAATAGGCAGATATCGCAAATGTCACAACAATATTATGAATTCATATCTATGGTTTTGTTATTATTGCATGTTGTAGATATAATCTATTTATTATTGATGAAGATTGTCTCTTGCAATGTGCACACCTTGAGAGGCGTTCGATAGATGCGGAGAAAGCATCGATTGCAAAAAAATTTACAAAGGTCCTTGGTATGTGGTGTTATTGATGTTTTGTTTATTCAGGAACATCATTTGAGTCAACCCTTAATTGATGGTTATGGATCTTTGTTGCCTGAGAATTGTAAGACATATTGGTTTGCGACATATGGTCCATCACAAGTATTGGGAGGTGTTTGTATGGCTGTATCGCATGTAATTGAGCATGATGTGCAAGATCTTGTGGAAACAATTCTCGAAAGGGCCCACTATCTACTGTTAAGGCATGATGAACTGATGTTTGGTTTGCTAAATGTGTATGCAACCAATCAAATTGTAGATCTAAAAGTATTTTTGCGGCAGCTTGTGGATGTCTTGCCTCATACTATATCTCATTGGTGTACAAGAGGGGATTTCAATATGATAGAAGATTTTCGAAATGGAAGGGTTCAGGTGCCTATTTATGGTTCTTCGTTATCTATTTGGGAGAGATTGACTATGTGTTTAAAGGTGTCAAATTTATGACATATATCTTTATTTACACAAAATTAACATCTACCCTTTCATTTTCTGGATCTAATAGCAAGGCTAGTGGTGTCAATCAGTCTAGATTAGATCGGTTTTATATTTCAACTTTCAAAATTGTGGTGGTATGACTGGCATTGTTGAGAGTTCAACTTTTTCCGATCATGAGCCGATTATGCTTGTCGAGACCAATCGTTTAAGTTTCCTAATTATGTTCCTTTAGATGATACCTATGAATCCAATGTGGCTCAGATTTGGAAGGAGGCTTTGCATAATGATGTTTTTTTATGGATAATGTTGCAACTGCTTTAAAAGTGTTATCATTGTTTTTTTTATATTTATGCTAGACAAAGAAGGGATGTCATCATACAAAAGGAGAGAATGCAAGGAGATGCCTATATTGCATTGCAACATTCACAAGAAAGGCATGTGACATGCTCATGGATTGCTCAATGGTTATTGGAAGCAAGGGCAAAATTGTAAGACATGTTAGAAAGGAGAGCAGACTTTAGATATCATGCCCAAGCATCTTGGTGAATTCGTTTTGGTTATAGAATTAATAAATCTTTCTTTAGAAATTAAGGTTCTTCTTATGCAATATTTCAAGTTCGAGCATTGAGGAGATCAAACAAATCACTTGCTATAGAGCGGGATGATATTAGAGAGGTAGCATCAAACATTTATAGAGAATTACTTTCTGTGGATATGATGTTTCCCTTGAAATTGCAATATAGACAACAAATCTGGGATGTAATTCCTATTACAGTCTTGGCTCATATGTGTGCAACTTTGGGTGTAACATTCTCACAAGATGATTTATTTGCAGCTTTGAAATCTTTGTCCCCAGATAGTTGTGCTAGTGAGGATAGTTTTACCCGAGATTTTTATATTACCTATTAGGAGGTGTTTGCCTCATCATAAATATCAGCCTTTAATGAGGTTTGTGCTTCTAGAACAATACCAATGGGGTTCATAGAAGGGTTAATTTATTTAATCCCTAAAATGGAAGGTGCATCTAATGATGTCCGTAAATAAAGGCCTAGTACGATATTAAATACAATATATAAGATTTTGGCAAAAGCTATAACTTTGAGGTTACAACCATTCATGTAGAGTTTAGTTCATGTATCTCAGACTAAGTTTTTAAGGGATAAAAGTATATTTGATAACTTGTTTTTGGTTTGGGAAGCAATAGACGTGACTCTTAAGCAATAGAGTGTTAATTTGTTCTATCAGCGGGAGGGCCTTGGGAGAACTCCATTAGGTGGTTCTTTGTCGATCTTGATAAGCTTTGATCTATAAGACATGTTAGTGTATTTGTAAAAGGAATTTTGTATCCTTCGACTTTATTAAAGAAAGGTCTTGTGAGAAAGTTTTTGTAAGGTAATGATGAGTGGGCTAGGCTAGACAACCAGTATGTTTGAATCCTTTATTCACTTTGCCTTAAGGTCATATGTTAGGGGAGCAAATGAGGCTAGCATGGGGAGCATTACATGCAAGTATTCCTCAATATACTTGGAATGATTGCTCATATTTGTAAGGATTGGCAATCCTTTCTATGTTGGTCGTTACAAGGGCAACAAGATTCCCTTCTCAATTTTAGAGGATGGACTATGGTTAGTACAATAAATCAAGTTCATTGATCTGTTTCCTCTCCCCCTTTATTGCATGATTGGGTTGGAGCTTTTACGAATTTCCATGTTCGAATTGGAGTTAGAGCAATTGGAAGGGATAGAGAGATGCAATATTTCGAACTATGTCCATTGTCCATAATGTATAGAGTCACTTTTGAATCCCCATTATATGAAGAATATAGATTTTATAGATTAAGAGTTGTAGGCGTTTTTCAAAAGATAGTTTACATTAATCTTGACCCATAGGTTATAGATATTGAAGGTTGGAAATTGTGGGCTTTCAAGGAAAGTCATTTTATGCTTTCCAATTAGATCCTTTTGAGTTATATTGGATTGATGAATTGCACGGAAACAATATTGTGAACTAATATCAAATTTTCCAATATATTGTAAAGATAGTTAGGCATGTTATTCAAGCCAAACAAATGCAAGAGCCGGCCGCCAAATAATTTTGGAGAAAGCAATGGTTTGTCACAAGATTTTATACGGAACTTTTGGAAAAGGATTTGGAATGCTCTATTTGCAAAAAAGGTGCCTACTTTTTTATGACAGTTTGTTCATCGTGCTTTGTCGATTAGAGGTTGGGCAAAATGGTATGTGACAATTCGTGTGCATTTCTTTAGATGTGGGGCTTCTATCGAAACTTAAAAACATGTTTCAAGGGATTGTCGTGATGTAATAGCAATGTGGTGTTTTGCTCTGCGATGCTTTGGTGTAAGCAATAATAACATCTTTTTTTCATGGGGAAAAGCAGTTTGGGCTACTTGCTCACCAAAAGTGTTATTTTTCGATAATCCTTCACCTTGTTTTACAACGTCATTATCTTATGGCAGATGTTTTTTGTCACGTCAATGAGTTAATAACACGCTCAAAGAAAATGATGAAGGATGGGAGTTAAATATTTACCCGTATACTTTGGAACCTATGGAAGGCAAGATGTAGGTTTGTATATTTAGCAATAAGATGTTGTTTGTACATGAAATGATATCATAGATATGGATTAATGTGGTGCATACTATCAAGGCTCAATGGCAAGTCATTCAACGTCCTTTGATAAGGCACTTCAGAAACGACAACTTTTTCAGAAGTAATGAGATCATATGTCATTTTATACTCATATAAAAGGTAGAATTTATTAGGATTACATGGTACCCTGTTGGCTTTTTCCCTCTCCAATTATGTGGATTAAATGTCATACACATTTAATATTTCTTCTTTGTCTCATGAGGAAAAGAGAGTTGTTTATCTCTTGATGTAAGCTTGCTTTAGTTTTGTATAGTCTTATTTTGAGTTTTGTATATTGTACATGACTTATGTTACTTTACTTTGTGAAGACTTGTACATTATTTTAAAAATAAAAAATTGTGTTAAAATATGTGGTAACAAGCTCAATTTGCTCTACTTTATATTGTTACATGGATTTTATTTTATGATTGCAATTCAAAAAATTTCGTTGGGTCTCGCAACTTTAATTGCTCAGATATATTATATCGACCAAATATTGGATCCCACCAAGGTATAGTCCATGACAGTTTTCCTGACGCCTTCTACCGTAAAATCCAATCAACGCTTCTTAGGCCTTATGAATTTTGTTCTCTAGTTCGCCCCTAATCAAACATCAATCTCTTACCGTTTATGTCAGTTATTGTAGAAAGATCAGAAATTCTTTTGATCAAATAAGTATGAGCAAAGATTTATCAAGTTAAAACAGTTTATTTAGAACATCGTACATTTAGCCCACCCCAATTCAATCGGCCATTCTTGCTACAGACAGATGCATCGAACACAGGTTTAGGAGTCATATGAGTAGTTTGTTTCAACCAAACGAGAAGTCCAAGTGGTGTCTAATCACATACATCAATCACTCTATCATGCAACTAGACAAGAAATAGTAATACACGACCGAAAATGAGTTATTGGCTATCATCTGGGTTGTTAACAAATTCATGTATCCATATGACTTGTATGCCTCCGCCTTTGTTATGGAAACAAATCACCAACCCCTCCTCTCCATTAGCTTCAAGAAACATCCACCCAATCGTATGTATTCGTGGCCCTCAATGTATACTTAACCGGCCTTTCACCCTCTCCTATCATTGAGGTATTGAGAACACTAACATTCCGGACAACCTATCTTGCATGGAGCTACAAGTGGCATAATTCTTGCCAGAAGAATCGCTAGTCCTCGTCAAGTAAGATTAGCTCAACAACATAATCACGAATTGTTCATTATTATACAACAAGTAAAGGCTCAACAACTATCCGCGGTCATGAGGTTTAAGCTTTTAAATGGTTTGTTCAACTATATATCTACATAGTCTTAGCCTCGATTGTGCATTTCCTTGGCACTTTGCGTAGCTACGACTTATATGTCATTCTATCATGTGCATCCCCTATTTGGTCATGTTTAGGGCACACTATTACTGGCCTAAGATGCAACATGACATCACCAAGCACATACACAATTGTCACATTTCACTATAACATAGAGGGCAATTAGTGACGTGCACTTTATGCAGAAACTGCGTCGCTTAGCGACGCTGTCACCATCCGTCGCTACTGGCGTCGCCCAGCGACGCCTATGAACTTTTGCGACGTTTCTACACTAGAATGCGTCGCTAGACAACGCCTCCCTGTAAACGTCGCTATTAGCGACACGCATATTCTGCAAAAATATGCATCACTGTGCGACGCACTTATTGTCCATTGCTGATGGCGTCGATGTGCGACATTGCTGCAAATTAGCGACGTATCTACATTGGAATACGTCACTAAACGACACTGCCAAGTTGATGTCGCTTGTTTATTGCGTCGCAAGGTGATACGATATTACGATTTAATGCAAATTAACATTTCCAGATTTTAAATAAATATGAAGGTGTATATAGGTGAATATGGACGCATGTTTGCATGTACAATCCATATATGCATAATACATGTACATACACAAATGAATAATCAGATGTGTAAGCATATATAGGACAATAGTTATCATACATCCGTAGATACACATGAATCTGTATCTATGTATGCAAATACAGGTGAATATGCATGTAATGTGTGTATTTATACATGGGTTTAG
>JBBBWG010013724.1:1810-15070 GCA_037176905.1 Azolla pinnata
ACTTGACTTGACCCTGAACCCACAGGCCCTGGCTTCGCAAGGCCTTCTTCAAGCTGCCTGTGCCGATCTCGGTGCTCTACCGCATCATCGGCATGCGCATGTTCACGATGATCACGCTGTTCGACGAGCGCGGCGCGATCCTCGACTCGCTCGAGGACACGCACGGCGACACCGTGCAGCTCGTGAGCGAGGTCCAGCAGCGCAACCGCACGCTCTGGATCGGCTCCGTCCACCACAAGCAGATCGCCGTGTTCGACTACTCCCCGCCTGAGTCGTTGGCCACGGATAATCAGTAGTAGTCTTATCTACCCGGCGATGCCTAGAACAAAAAAACCTTTTCCTGTTTGTTTTATTTCATTGCCAACTGGCTCTTGGGCGGCCTCCACCGCCAGTTTCCGTCTGTTCCCTTGCCCAAATCCGAGAGAGACGAAGAAGAAGAAGAAGAAGGAGAAGAGAAGAAGAAGAAGAAGAAGAAGAAGAAACGACGATTCGGACACGACATGTAAGCCATGGCGCTCCTCATAAGTTATTTGTTCGCAGAAAATCCTTGGCCTCTGCCTCGCTTAGTTTGTTTCCAGAGTGAGTTCGGAAATTTCGTTGTTGAGATGTTTTTGTGCCCCACGAAGGACCTTGTGGTCACCTTCTTCTTCTTGTGTCTACGTTGTCGATCCAATCTGATAGATGCATTCGGATATCGTCGATCGGATCCCATCTCATCTGAGCGGATAGATCGGATGGAGGCTGAGATGAGTCGTAAATGGAAGGGCGAACCATTCGATCCGTTCTGATCAGATAAATGCATTCGGATCGTCAACCGGATCCCATCTCATCGAGCAGATGGATGAGATGGGACAGATCAGATAGAGTCTGAGACGAGTCACAAACAGATGGAATGGGGGACAATTCGATCCGATCCAATCCGATCAGAAAAATACATTCAGATCGCCAATCGGATCCCATCGCATCGAGCGGTTGGATGGGACAAAGTCTGAGACGAGTCGTAAACGGACGTGCAGACGATTCGATTCGATTCGATCCGAATGGCCGATCGCCCAGCCACCTACCCACGAGAATTGGGTTGCCTTCGAAGCACAGCTAGCGAAAAAAGAGAAACGCAATCATACGAATTTCCCGCGTATGCAAAGGTCCTATAGATCGAACCATATACGCGAGGTCCTAGATCGGAACTATATATGCCCCTTGCAAGTGGGTGCGACAGGGCTCCCGAAGCCCAATCTCTTTTTCCGCCCTAAAATTTTGGGGCCCAGGCTCGATGGGCGGATTCGTCGGCGGCGGAGTGAAGAGCTCGCGATTGCCGCGACGGCGTGCCATGAGCTCGACGATGATCATGAGCATCGCGATGCTCGGATCCGTGCTGTCGGCGGCTCACGATCACGGCCATAACAACTCCACAAACAACAACGACAACATTAATGGCAGCTTGCAATATTACGAAGATGATCGAGAGGGTTCATCGATGGGCTCGAGGAAGAGCTTGTTCGGGAGCATTTACGAGGCCATGTTCCTGGCCACCCATGCGCGATGGCGCCCTGCGCACGTTCGGCCCACGCATGTCATCGTCGTCGACCAGCTCGGCCTCGGCCATTCCCGCACGCTGCAAGGCGCCATCGACATGGTCGCGTTCGACAACAGATGGCGGATCGAGATCCTCGTCAAGCCCGGGATCTATCGGTATACACATCTAAATTACACTAAAACTACCTACTTCTTTCGATCCGCATCGAACCGAGTGACCGATCGATTTTTACAAGCCGACTCGGGCAAAACGCACGCATCGATCGATCGATCGATCGATGAATGCGGCTCCTCTGTCTGTCTGTTGTTTGTTGTCTGGGGGGATTGATCTCCGTAACTGTGGCTGGGGCAGCGAGAAAGTTCACGTGCCCGCGAGGAAGCCCTTCATCACCATCCGCGGCTCCGGGAGCGACAGCACCGTGGTCACGTGGAATGCGAGGGCCAGCGATCGAGGGCAGTCGGGCGGCATCCTCGGGACCTATGACTCCGCATCGGTCGCCATTGATTCCGATTACTTCGTCGCTAAGGCAATCACATTCCAGGTCCTTTCCTTCCTTCTTCCTCCTCATCATCATCATCATCATCATCATCATCCTCCCCTTAGATCCTTTTCCCCGGAGGCGGCGATTGATGGTGAATGATGATCGGAAAATCGAGGCCGAGAAGAATCGCCCATCGATGTTCCGATCTCCATCACAACTCGATCCGAGCATCGACTCCGATCGAGCACCGAATTCTTCTAAGAATCTTAAGCTTTAACCTCCTTTCACCGCCGATTTCGATCGCGCCATCGAGCTGATTTCGGAGAAGCGGCTTTTTCTTAATCTTTCTTCCGTCTCGTAGAACACCGCGCCGAAGCCCCTCCCAGGCGCCCAGGGGATGCAGGCGGTGGCGCTGCGCGTCTCGGGCGACAAGGCGGCGTTTGTGGACTGCCGGATCCTGGGCGCCCAGGACACGCTGTTCGACCACATGGGCAGGCACTTCTTCCTGCGATGCTACATCGAGGGCGCGATCGACTTCATCTTCGGCAATGGGAGGTCCTTGTATCTGGTAAGACCCAAAACCCTAGAAAACCCTTGGCTTGATCAATCGATCCATCGAGGGTTCGATCCATCGATCGATCGATCGAGGTGGCCAAAAGCCAACTGCAGAATCACCACCACCACCACCACCACCAAATGCCTGCAAATGGATGGATCGATCGAGGTGGCCAAGCCAACTGCAAAATCACCACCACCACCACCACCACCACCACCAAATGCCTGCAAATCTGCAGGATTGCGAGCTGCATGCGAACGCGGTGAGCTATGGCGCGATCGCCGCATCGCAGCGGAACACGATCGAAGAGGACACGGGCTTCTCGTTCGTGCGGTGCCGCATCACCGGGTCGGGGCTGCTCTACCTCGGCCGCGCGTGGGGCCAGTACGCGCGTATCATCTTCGCCTTCTGCTACTTCGAAGACATCATCATCCCCGACGCCTGGTACGACTGGGGCGACATGAGCAGGAGAGAGTAAGCAAAGCAAGCAGCATTCCAAACCCTAACCTTCCCTTTCCTTCCCTTCATCCATTGCATATATTGGATAGCTCCCTTCATCCATTGCATACATTAGATATAGCTTCTTCTCAAGCTCTCCAATGGCAAACCATCCTGGCTGATTTGTCCCAGGACGGTGTTCTTCGGGGAATACGGATGTTGGGGGCCAGGCGCCCAACCGCGCTGGCGTGTCTCGTGGTCCCGGCAGCTCAGCTATGCTGAGGCCCGGCCCTTCCTCGGCATCGGCTTCATCAATGGCCACAAATGGTTCAACATCCTTTCATGATGCAAACCTGCATAAGGCTTCTTTCTGCATCGTTCGTCTCAAAGTTAGGCGCAGCTCTTTTGCATAGAAATGCAGGCAGCCCAATTCTGGAGTTCATGTGCTAAAGCTCGTGATCATCAATCAAAGACCAAGCTTCAATCTCATCACGGCCGATGCAAGCCAAACACCTCGAATTGTAAATCTTCGTGCAGGGAATTTGGTGGCTACATTTTGTCGCCAAACATCGATACTGCTATCGGCTTAATACACTTACCCATAACTGTTCTCAGTGTTGTACACAAACCAAATTTTCACAAGAAACTCGGCGCTTCTCAAAACAGCAGAATTTCCACCGGATCTGCTTATACGTACCGCTGCGAAAACTCATGTCATTCACAATGTCTTAACCCCAGATTAGGGTTTAGGGAGCTCGCAAGAAGACTCTTAGGCTTTTGCATCAAGCTTGCAAAGCTTTGTTTTGCTCTTCCAACAACATCGAACAGCCCCGATATAACATGTAATTAACATTTCCAATATTTCCAACATCCATCGCCCTCCAGTATTTTACTACATTCCTGTGAAATTCCATCTTTCGCACATTTGCTGCAATAACCCACCAAAACTCTGTTGAAATTGAAGCATAAAAAGTGCTGCCCTTCTGAAGCAGTTTTGGGTGTTGCGTTTTTGCTCTTTCGCAGTCTGAAGATTTAGTCCATCTTCTACATTTGATACACATGAAAATCATGCCACTTCCAACCATTTGATTAAGCATGAAACCAGTAGTACAACAGGGAGAGGTTACAAGGGGGGCTGGGTTCCAGAAGTAATGATGGAAATCACAGTTAAAACAAACTGTTCTAAAGTAGAAATAATGACATCTTGTGTTAAGAGGAACATTCCGAGTATTCCAAAGAAAAAAAAAGGGTTAGGGTGATTATTCTCCCGTCCTCCTTGATATATATAAGTACATGAGACTTCCGATCGGATTATCTTTATAAACCATGCTATATACCTAGGGGGGTAGATACTTCAATAAATTCGAGCATGAATATAAACTGGCAAAAGCCGAATGCATAATGTTACAAATCACCTCTCTGAGGATGAACTCCTACACTTTTAGGTGGTCATCTGCGAGTTTGACTTGGGAAGTATGGCTTCTATAAGATCCATGTTCATCACTACTGGCAACTGTGGCATTTGATTGATAATACCCGGAATATCTTTGGTGCTGAAACATCACAGAGAAACAACAAGATTAAACTAAAGGCCCAAAATCCAAAAAGAAGAAGAAAAAGAAATAACTGCAAGTCCTGTTTCCAGGGTTCAAACACTCGGCTAGATCAAATGAAATCAACATAACCCTGTCAAATATGGTAGAGGATAAAAAATACACCTAGATCTATGAGAAGAGTAAAGATACAACTTTTACCTGTTCGAAATTGCAAAAATATTGTCCCTAAATCGCACAAGCAAGTCAAGATTCTCTTGAACCTTTATAGAAAAAGTTTGGAGCTTCAGCTTTCAGGATAAACCATACTAGATTATCGATGGAAAATGCTGTAATATGTTGAACCCATGTACCTTGCAAGCAGCAAGATTAGCCTTTATTTGGCCTATGATTTGTACATTCTGTTCAAGCAATTGTCCTTCTGGCCCTCCGATTGCTGGCAAAACATTGGTATGAAACATACATAAGTGGGTATGCAAATGCTTAAAAGAATTGTGAGCAATATTTGAGAGGCCAAATTTCCTATCTGAGGAATTGTTAGCTTCCGAAAACAGATCCCGATTCAGAAGACAATGCACCATATGTAAGCTGCAGTATAAAGATGCAAGGACATTCCTGCCTCATTTGAAGTAATGGATTTTCGAGTTAAGGAATTGACGTATTCCAAAAGGATCTGCCCCCTATAGAATAACAATTACCATACAGAGGACATGCACACAGAAAAAATGCCAAAGAACTTGAAAAAAGCAGACCCAACTGATCATCTGGAGAACTGGTATTGACCTTAGCCCTATGGACCACTGTGACTGAAGACGGAGTATAACAAGGTATTGGCAAGCACAAACCTAAGCAAATACGTGCACACAATGTAAGGACATACCTTCATTGGGAATGCCATCGTCACTTTCCAAGGGCAGTGAGGGGGTTGTATATGGAGGAAGAGGAGAAGTGCGCAATCCAGGGGCAACTGATTTTGGTTCTATGGGTTTATCCTGTGGATGTAGAAAAACAAAATTGAGTATCAAGTTTAGCAAAGCCAAAAAGTGTTTGCCTACATCTATATCCCCACAAGTATATATGCATTTATCTCTATATATGGATGCATATATGTAAAGGTAAGATCCAAAACTTTCAAGCTTGCTTACACCTTTTTATTGATCTTCTTAGGTGGATTTTGGTCATCTGCCTTCCTTTTATCTTTCTTCTGTCAAATGGCATTTTAAGCTCATATCATAACACATCAAAAGCTGGCTTATGGCAAGACAATTGTGTAACACATAGATAAATAGTCGATGAGCATGACATGGAAAAAATGCAACCAAAGACTTACCAACATCCATCTACATCGGAAAGCAACATCACGAACAGTTTTTTCAGGTAGTAATGCAGCGATCTTTATATATTTGGTTATCGATGACTCAGACGCATACCTAAGTAGAATTACAAACAAATTAGTGAGGTCAAGAAAAAAAGATGAAGATATTCAATCACCGTCACTGACTGCCTTAATTGGTCGTTTTAGTAAACAGACATAATCCAGGTAGCTATATAACAAGGGTTGAGCCTAGCATAGTATGCACTATGTTCATAAGAAATTTCAAACAAAAACAGACTTAGTACTAGGAAAAAGCACCCAATTTGTTTTTTTCTCAGAACCTCGTATTTCCTGAATGTGAAGCAATGAATCCTTTTTTCTCCCACACATCTTCTTCATCAATGCACTCCACTCTAAAACACGGTTAACCTAATCATGACATTTGTCCCAGAAGAACTCATAATTCACCTTGGCTTCTGATCTTTTCTTCCCTGATATTGAAGCCTCAGGATTACAAAATTATGCACAATAAGTTGGGTGCAATTAGAAGTAGATATGACTCACCAACAGATTGTCGGCTTGTTTCAGCCTCAATATCAACCACTGGAAACAATGTTTTATTTCATCAATCATACCATAGTTCAACTTTACTCTATTATAATCTACTCAAATTATTTCCCAATCTCACTTAGGGAAATGTGTGCCACAAAGATTTTTTTTTTCATTATTTTGCCAAGCAAATTATCTTTTGGTGATCATAGCCAACTCTCCAGCTCACCGCATTGTACCACGTCGCTCTAACACTCGGTTCTTTTATATGGATTCCTTGGTTTTGGAGAGCATGTGTTAAGGATGTCACACATATGGAGGTGCAAATATCTGATGGGCATCCTTCTGGAGTTCTTTTTTTTCCACATCAAGATAATCAATAAGGGGGAGGGAAACAGAGCATCCTTACTTGGAGAGATTCTCTTCAAGGATGGATTGCTCTTCAGGGCTCCAGTCAATAGAGATTCCAGGGTCATGCTTAAGGAAGTGTTGTGGCTGCCCATCAGCAGCTCCTCCTCCTCCTCCTCCTCCTCCTCCTCCTCCACCATTGTTGTTGTTGGTGGTGGTATTGACTAGGCTTGTGTTTCCGGTCCCCGACACCTCGGCATGTTGCTGTTGCTGTTGCTGTTGCTGTTGTTGTTGGTAGGTCTGGTTTGTGTTGGGGCTTGAAGAAACCGCCATACAGAATCAATCAATCTCTGAGGGGGAGAGCTCAATGGCGAGGGGGCGGAGGAGGCGAATAAGAGAGGAAGAGAAAAACGGAACTATCCCGCCATAGGAGCCATCTTCCTCTATCCTTTCATTACAGCATCAGACGAGAACCACATCTGCCCACTCTGTTACCATTCAATCCACAGAAAATCACAAATCCTGTACCGTGTGGAAGTAAGGGATAGCAAAAATCTGTGTTTCCCTGGAAGAATCAGGGTTCAAGACAAAATCCCCTGTATCATCGTGTTTCTTCTTCGTCTTCTTCTTCTTCTTCTTCTTCTTCTTCTTCTTCTTCTTCTCTCTAATCTATACCCACCTCTCGGGATTAGGGTTTCCTGAGAATCGTGCAATCATCCGGGGCAAACACCATAGCCCTGCCGGGCACAACGCAATGTTAGAACACTGTGCATCGCCTTCCACACCCTCTGAAAGTCCTGTTCTTCTTCATCATCTCCTCCTCCTTTACTGTCAGAGGTTAGGGTTAGCGCAGGATTAGGGTTTGCAGGGCTTCTCTGAGTTGTGCCAGATTCGTAATATTCTGAAATTAGATGTATATATATCCAAAGAGGACTCAAAAAATTAAGGGGGAAAAAAAATTAAACAAATGGAATAGAAAAAAAAACACAGAGACAAAACCCAAGAAAAGAAGCTCTGAACAAAGTTCACATACTTTGGGGGAAAAGAAAAAACTCAGATTCTGAAAGAGAGCTGTTATAATTTAAGCAACGAGACAGGGGACAGATCTAATCAGCCTCCTGCTCGAAACGGTATCAATTCGATCGATCTTTTACTACCCGTACGAAACAGCTCGTGTTTATACGTGGATCCGATCGTGGGAGCTCCGGCTTTTTTACATGGGCAAATCTGCGCCGGCCTGTTTACTTTGCAAGTGCTTTTTAGTCGTCGTGGAAACCCGTTTGTGCCCTCGCCGACGAAGAGCCACAATGCCCTTGCAGATCGATCCGAATGCCCTGCTGAACCCGATCGATCTAAGCAGAAAAAGCTCCAGATTTCACCGACCCAATTGGAGACGAGGATCGCAAGAGCGTGGTTCAGCGTTGATTCCGGCCATTTGCTTCCATAGCTTCCTTCCATTTCAGAGTCTACGCCACATACCAGATCACATTTTGAAGAGCATGATCCGAAAACATCCATGCATGCAGGTTACGTCTTATCTCAGCCAGACATAAGTAGAGGCTTAATTCGAACGTTTGATCATGGCCTACTAATTCCAGAAAGAAAATGTCGGCATCCGGACCTAACCGACCACGAAACGTATTGCATCGCTAAATCTCAGCCAAATACAGGTAACTAGACTCTTAACCACACCTTAAGCAATCCTCTCCTAAAGAAAATATGATGTTATATCTATCTATCTATCTATCTATCTCTGTACATGATTCTTTTGTAGTTCAAGTTGTGGGTTCAAATCCCTTTTGAAGAGCTTTCAAGAGAACACATGGAGAAACTCATGGCTTGAAATGGGTGCTTTTTGTTCGTCACTAGTCTTTGGATGCAGAGAACGCCATGGCCGAGACCAGGACTGTGCTTGTCACAGGCGCAGGAGGACGAACTGGTAAGAGAGAGAGAGAGAGAGAGAGAGAGAGAGAGAGAGAGAGGAGTGTGCGTGTGTGTGTGTGTGAGAGAGAGAAGGTAGAAGCGAGCAACATGCAGAGAGTAGTGCACAGATTGTGAAGGAAAACCGAAACCGAGCGATGCCCACATCCTGGAAATGGGAATGATGATATGGGTTCTCATGGAGAACGCAAAAGAAACACAGACACAGAAAGGCTGAGAGCAATCAGAGAGAGAGAGAGAGAAGAGAGAAGGTAGAAGCGAGGAAAAAATGTAGAGATGAGTGCACAGAAGGTGGAGGAAAAACAGAACCAGAGCGATGCCCACATGTCAGAAATGGGAACGATCATATGGGTTCTCACGGAAAACGCAAAAGAAGCGCTGAGAGAGAGTGTGTGTGTGTGTGTGTGCGATCGAAAGTAATTCTCTTCATATTCATGCTCATTCAATCTAAACAGGCCATCTCGTGTATAAGAAGCTCACGGAGAGGCCTGATCTCTTCGCTGCGAGGGGCCTTGTCAGGTCAGAGAGCAGCAAGGAGAAGATCAGTGGTGGCAAAGATGACAACATATTCATCGCAGACATAAGAAACCGAGAAAGCTTGAAAGCTCCGTTATCTGGCGTAAATGTACTCATAATTCTCACAAGTGCTTGTCCTCAGATCAAACCAAACTTTGATCCAACCAAAGGTGGACCGCCTGAATTCTATTACAAAGAAGGAGAGTACCCTGAAGAGGTAGTCCTATCTATATGAAACTATTTTGGGACATACTTGGCAGATTTCATTCAAAGGAATCCTGGATGGAATGCCCTTAGCAGGTCCATGTTGATGATTCTTCAATGAGAGTGCTAGATTAACGGGGGCGAATTTGATGCAGGAGACTGGACGATTTCGTTGATTGTTTTGTAAAAGTGGATTGATAGTTTAATTCGGATCATGCCTTTGTCCGAGGTTTATCTTGCTTGAATTTCTGATTGTTCAGCTGTGTTGTTATCTGCTATGGAAAACCAGGTCGATTGGATTGGACAAAAGAATCAGATTGATGTAGGTGAGATAAAAATCAGATTGAATTTTTTGGCACATAAGAGACTACAAGCCCGTTTGGTCTCCTACAGGGTTTGAGTGTTGTATACAATGTGGGTCTTGCAGCCAAAGAAGAAGGCGTGGAACACATAATTCTTGTTGGCTCTATGGGTGGAACTGATCCAAATCATCGCCTTAATGCTTTTGGGAATGGGAATATTCTGGTAAAGCCCTTTGATCGTTAGTAAAAAGGATCGTTAAATTTACTCTATCTTCTTGGAAACAAATTGGGTTGGGGCTTAATTTGTGATTAGATATGGAAGCGCAAATCCGAGCAATATTTGGTAGAATCTGGTGTACCATACACAATTATAAGGTACGCTAGAATGATTTACGTTTTAAAACTTCTCAAGAGCATAATTTTAATATGCATTATTTTTAACACTAAAATAAATTTGGTGTCAAATTTAGTTATTGTGGGATTGGTAAATTTATGCATGCCTCTTGGGCATGGGGTTCATTGCACTTTTGTGACCTGCCATTGTTTTCTTTTAATCATTTCTAGGCCTGGTGGATTGCTGGATAAAGAAGGCAATGTACGAGAACTGGTTGTTGGGAACGATGATGAGCTCCTTTCCACAAATTCAAAGTTGATTCCACGGGACGATGTTGCAGAAGTCTGTGTGCAGGTACTTGAATCATAATTTTTCTTTTTTATAATGTTGTATAGAGGTTGTGTGCAATATGTTGCTAGCTATGACAAATCGATGTGGATCTAGGACTTGAACTTTTTCATCTAAGGGGTTTACCAAGTTTAAGGTTTTACTCTAATGCCTAAAGCCGAAACCCTAGTGGTAAGTTTACCCACCCTCCTTGCCCTACATCTAAACCAGGCCCAATGACCGCAAGTGTTATGCGCTAGGAACTTCCGATGTAGTGGTGGTAGAGCAATGGCCTCAACCACTAACCCTATTCTTGAGTTGAAAAGCTACCCTTTTGTTCAGTGCTCTTGGAAGTGTACCTGATGACATCATGTCTCTAGTGATAAAAGGGATGCACATCCTATTGCCAGTATCTTTTTCTACTTGTATTATCGAAACCCTTTTGGGCAGTAGAAGTAACTCCATATGATCCACACTTACAATGTTATTCTTTTCATCGTATTTCCCGGTCTAGAACTCCAAATTAAGAGCTTTAATATGCATTGTAAACCTCGTGTTCATAACTCATATTGGAGCTCTAAATTCAATTCTTATATGAAGGAGTTATAAGCTTTTTATTCTTGGTTGATTTTGTGTGGCTTTCTTTTTATTGAGCATTCTTTTTCCTCCACGTTGCTAGCTTTTATTTTGAATCCATCCCGAAGAGTTCACTCGCAAAATATCTCTTTACTTAGGTTGTTGGCTCATGTCTTTATCCTATGAATATAACCACTCCACTCTTGATAGTCTCCATAACTTACTAGTATTAAATGAGAAAGGCTTTCATAGTAAACACCATTCAAAATAATATACTGAACTGCCAAGATACTCTTGGGACTTGATTTATTTACTACAAACACTCTTCCATATTTTGAATTTACCAAATTACCCTTACCATAAGAAAATAAACTCTATAAAGTAGTCATGTATACTCAAAATACAGAAGCATATTTACCACAATACCATTGAATCTAAACTTTTATACCTTAATAATCTCGAAACCAAATTTATTTCATTACAATGCCCTAAAAGTAAAGCATTTCATTTAAAATCTGATAGGTTCATAGCATTCAATTTACAAATGGTATTCATAAATCTCGATCAAGTTGGAATTTTGGTAGTAAAATTTGATTTGAATTCATTGGTATGATGTTATTTGAATGGGAAAATCTATTATGAACTCATAGAAGTTTTTTTTAATATCATATTAATTGCAAAGTTTGGTGTGGATTCATTAAATCTAGTTTAAGATTATGGCCTCAAAATTTTATATGAACATGGAATATGGTAGAAGAAGGCATTTTGCCAATAAAATCTTGTGAGCGCACAAAATTTGACTTTAAGACGACATTTTAGTTTTAAAATCTGGTTTCAATATGGTAGTTCAGTTGACAAAGTTTGCTGAAGGTTAAGAGAATTTGGTTTTAAGCTGGATTGACAATTTGTTAGCAAAATTTGATGTTGGATTCATAGATTTTGGATTTCAAGACCAGATTTAGCCAGCGAAATTCGGTGTAGATTCAAGTTGGATAGAAGTTCTAACAATTTTTCTTGCTCATTTCATTGTAGGCAATTATCCATGATGAGGTAAAGAACAAAGCTTTTGATCTTGCTTCAAAACCTGAGGGTGAAGGTTCTGTGACGCAGGACTTCAAGGCTCTTTTCAAGCAAGTGACTAGGAGCTTTTAGGTGTCCTTTTGAGACTACATGATAGAGATCAAATCATCAATGTGGAATGCATCATCATCATCAATACCTCTTGCATTCCTATGACTATCTATATATGCACTTAAAACTTAGTTTTTTGTTGCCTAATGAAAACTAGCCTCTTTAAAATATTGTGACAAATTGACTGATCTAGTCTATATTACAAAGTGACGAAACCAAAATAATACTTTGGTATGCTATTGGAACAAAATAAAGTCATAATAAAAAATAAGTATACCCACCTTTAATTTTCAACCTTTTAGAGTGTACTAGTGAGGCAAAGCATTTTATCAAAATTGATTTAAGGGGTATATATAATTTTGTTCATATTCGACCAAGATATGAGTGGAAGATTATATTTTGCACTTGGTATGATTATTTCGAGTATATAGTTATGTCTTTTTGGCTCACAAATGCTCTTATCATTTTTTAATATATGGTAAATAATAAATTTTGAGATTTTTTAGATATCTTTCTCATCATTTATTTAAACGATTTATTAATTTACTCTAGAATATAGGTGGAACATAATATACATGTGCGTAAAGTACGCTAACGATTAAAATAATATGAACTCTTGTCAAATTGGATAAATGTAATTTTTATATTAAATCATTAAATTAAGCTATCGTAACATGAAATTATAAAGGTTATTGTTTATAAGGATTATTGTTTTAGATAAAACTTTAGAATTTCTTAAAACATTTTAAAATCTTCTAGAATATCGTAGATCTAGAACATTTTAAAATATTCTAGAAATCTTTAAGTTACTCTATTAAATAGAGGTGTATAGATCATATCAAAATAGTTCCAATTTTAGCTCAAAGCGTACCTTTTACTAAACTGTTCCTTGTACTCATTCTATTATAATAAACCCACTCTATTGTTATCAATTTACGCTCTTGTTTTTGTCTATTCTCTTATATCTTTTGTAAATCATCCAATCTCTTGTTTTGCTTAAACATAGGATGGATTTTTTGCATTTTCTTCTTTCGTGTATACACCGATGACATTCATTGGACATCTCTTGTTCATCTCTCATACATCTTTAGATGTTTCTTGTACATCTATTTCACTAATTTTAAGGAAATATGTATTTGTTTTGAAAATTGA
>JBBBWG010013735.1:0-12500 GCA_037176905.1 Azolla pinnata
TCTCTCTCTCTCTCTCTCTCTCTCTCTCTCTCTCTCTCTCTCTCTCTCTCTCTCTCTCTCTCTCTCTCTCTCTCTTACACACACACACAGGCAAAGGGCATACCTGATCGAGCCGAATGAAAAATGTCATCCATGATCAGCGATGTGCCGACTTCGCGGAGGGCTGGGCAGCTAACATACGCGCAAATCCTGCTGCTGTTTACGTACCAGGGAGCGTCCAAGACACGTGCCTGGATCGACGGATCTGCGGCGGCGAGGTGGGAAGCCCCATTGGATCGGATCGAAGAGAGAGGGAGAGAGAGAGAAAAAAAAAGGGCAGGACAAGCAAAGCAAAAGGCGACGCCTTGCCGTCGTTTTTTCGCGCTGACCTTGTGCGAGGGAGACGGTGGGGTAGCGGAGGCGGAGCTCGCGGCGGATCCGGGAGCGCAGGGAGCGTTTGTGCTCGATGATGGAGTTGGGGGAGGCCATGGCCATGGATAGAGAAGACGGCGATGGCGATGGCGATGGCGATGCTGCTGCTGCTGCTGCTGGCGATGGCGATGGCGATGGCGATGGCGATGGGCGATGTGGTGATGCGAGCATGGGGAGCATCTTCCTGCTCCTCATCGCCGCACATGCAGACGGATGATGGCGATGGTCTCACGCCATGGCACCATCGTGAACCGAACCGAACCGAAACCGAGCCGAAACCGAACCGAAACCGAGGCTCGGTTCCCAAGAGGTTTTTGGCTCGGGCAAAAACCAAAGAGCTCAGTTTGAGCTCGGTTTAAAAGAAGCTTCGCTCTCGGTTCGGTTCGTGGTTCGGTTCGTGGTTCGGTTCGTGGTTCGGTTCGTGTGATTGTTTAGTAGTTCGGTTCGGTTCGTGGTTCGGTTCGTGTGATTGTTTAGCAATCCGATTCGGTTCGGTTCAGCGCGTTAACGGTCCCGGTTTGGGAGGTTTTCACTCAGCGTTGGGAAGATCGTCGGCGCCTCTGTTATTGGAACCATTTGATCCGATGCTCGCCGAAGGGTTTCGTTTCTGGGTTCTGTTTGCGAGGCTTCGCCCCGGTTTGGAGAAATCGGCTCCATTTCGGTTCGGTTCGGGGAGTCTGGTAGTTCGCTTCCTGCGTGGTTCGTGCGGCTGTTGGTTCGTCATGTCTACTCTGGTTCGGTTTTAGCTTTATCCTGTTCCAGATTGCAAAAGCTCCACTGGCCCCTCGATTCGCTATCGATCGGCTTGAATACCGATATCAGGCTTCTGTTCAGCCATGGTTTCGACGCGCGTGATGATGCCCTGTCACTCCTTGTTTCGATTCGCCATGGCCCGAGTGAACATTCGTGCTCGTATAAGGTGCGTAATAGATGCGCGGTTCCCGGTTTTATGCACAGGCAGCTCTCCCGAACGATGGGCTTTGTTCTGTTTCGGTTTTGCAGGCTCCACTGGCCCCTCGATTCGCTTACCGATCGACGTGGATACTGTATCGTCCTCGTTAAGCCATGGTCTATGGTCTTACACACGCAGGATGCCCCCTTGTTCGATTAGCCACAGTTCGAGCACAAATCCGTGCTCGTACGAGCTGCATAACACATGCGGCTATCTACGTACGTATGTAATCGATCGGATTCGTTCCGGAGGCAGAATAACTGCTCAACAAAGATGTCGCCGTAAAATCACATACGCTCTCATCGTGTATACGTATGCCCTCGTTGGCATACGCACCCAGCACGCGACGCCGGATGCAT
Organism: Azolla pinnata; assembly: GCA_037176905.1. Lineage (NCBI taxonomy): Eukaryota > Viridiplantae > Streptophyta > Polypodiopsida > Salviniales > Salviniaceae > Azolla > Azolla pinnata. Next base: position 1,723 of record JBBBWG010013735.1, read on the forward strand.
GTTGATGCCTAAGTCTTATGGTTTATACTCTACGATGGAATGTACAGGAATTGGTACAGCAAACATATACGTATGTGTTCCGTATTTTTATGGTTCCGCGTACGAATACGCATGCGTGTACATGTACAGCGCGTACATCTGCACATACACATACAAACACATCGCCATCGCTGTCGCCGTCGCCATCGCCGTCGCCGTCGCCGTCGCCATCGCCGTCGCCGTCGCCGTCGCCATCGCCGTCGCCATCATCGTAGCAGCAGCAGCAGCAGCAGCAGCAGCAAAAGAACCGTCGAAGGACTGGGACGAGGAGGAGGAACAGGAAGAGGAAGAAGCAGAAGAAGTCGGAAAAAAAGAACTCTTGAAGCAGCAGCAGCGGCGAGAGAGAGGAGGAGGAGGAGGAGGAGGAGGAGGAGGAGGAGGAGGAGGAGGAACAGGAAGAGGAGGAAAAGGAAGAAGCAGAAACGGAGGAAGTCGAAAAGAAGAACTGTTGAAGCAGCAGCAGCGGCTACCAAGAGGAGGAGGCGGCGGAAGAAGAAGAAGCAGAAGAATCGGAAGGGTCGAAGACGAAGCGGAGGAGGCCGCGTTTTCATCATCATGAGGAGAGGTCACTCCCGTCGTCCTCCTCCTCCGTCTGGAGCTGCGCGACCATCGTCATCACAACCATGGTGCATCGGCGCAATATTCCCAGCTGTACCTCACGCATCTTCATCTTCCCCGTCCACTCCTCGTAAGCAACGCAGCAGATACACATCCATACATGCACCTGAACGTACATGGATCCATTCTGCATACATGCGAGCATGCTTGCATACGTACGTACTTCCACTTTGTTTCTCTGCTCCTAAACCGGTGCTCTCTTTTCTCCTTCCTCCCCAACAGATCCTAAGCTCTTCTTCGAGCTCTGCGATGATGCTCGTGTTATCCTCCACACTGGCGCTGCTCTCACATATGACATTCCGTATTGCATTAGCAGCGATCCGGTAAGCTTATCTGCTTGCCATGAATGCTATAATCTAGATTGTGAAACATGTTACAGCACGCTATACATCATTCTGGCTTTTCCTATGCTTGTTCTTCATAATAGTGAATCTGAAAACTTGTTACGAATGGAGAAAGAGAATGATACTAGATTCTACCCATAAACCTACATGGATGAGGTATGAAACAAAAAGTACTTATTTTTTACCAATGAAGTTAGAGAAACAGAAGCTCGAGCCCAAATTGAATGAAGCGAGAAATTGGCTCAGAGTAAAATAAAGCATTCCAGATATTTACAATGGATGAGAAGAAGGTGGCAAACAGTGAAGGATGCAGGAGAAGAAGAAGCAACACGGGAAAAAAGGGAAGGAGGAAAAGAATGTACATGAAACTTAACCGTGAAGTAGGGAGGAGGAGGAGGAGGAGGAGAAGAAGAAGAAGAAGAAGCAGCAGAAACATGGGGTGAAAAAAGGAGGAAAAAAATAACCTTAGGAAAGAAAACACGAGAGGAATTTGTGAAAATCTGAGAATTTTAGACACTTATGGTGTTCCTAAGTTTAAATGCAGTTGGCATGCAAGATTAGCTAGGAAAAAACGCACTTACTGTGCTATCCAAGTATAAACGCAGCTTGGCTGCAGGATTCTTTATGAAGAGTATACTTACAGCTTTATCTAAATTTAAATGCTGCTGCGGTGCAAGATTGTTCAGCTTTGTTTTCCTGACCGTTTTTCCTTTGGAGGTCTATTAGTTTCTTTGTGTTTGAACTTTGTACCTCCTAGAACCGTTCCACCTTAAGAATGGAACTAAACTTTTTATACGCATATTTCTTGGTTTTGTTCACACATATATACACACTGGGCACACTTGGCATTGTTGTTTCTGAGGCTAAATGTTCCAATTATGGTGCAGCGAACGAGTGTATCTTCCTTCCTATCGACCTGTATAGACGACTTTTTCCCTTCAGAGTCACTATGCGAGTATCTAGGAGAAGATAAATGCGTGGGTGAAAAATCAAAGTCCATGGCAGGGAACTGTCTCGAAGGAATTCAGGTATTCCTTATTTTCTTTGAGGCAATATTACAACTGTCTTCCTTGTTAGTATGATGGATACTTTAGTTGCAATAGTAGGTAGCCTCATTATGATTGTTTTGCATGGTCATGTTGATTTTGCAGAATATGGGAGGCCATGTACAACTCTTTTTCCCAGTTGGACCAGGTAATGGAAATCTAGGAAGTTGTGCATACTTCCCTAATTCACACGAGTCGGCCACATCAGAGCCAAATATGCTCAGGGAGCCACAAATATACTCATCACGTATATCAAATTCGAAACCCATTCTCCAGGTTAGTTATTTTTGGATTCCCTTGATCATGGTTATTTGGTAAAAGACATGATGTTCTTTCTGTCTTTCTTTCTGAATGTATAGTATGAAAGGGAAAACCCCAACAAAAAAGCAAAAGTTAGCACTTAGAACGGGTCTAAGGAAATATATTAAATATCTGGAATGGATTCTGCACATTTTGGAAGCTTATGAAATTCTTTTGTGCACGCACCATTCACATTCAATATTTTTAGAAAACGTCTGTTAACTTTGTTTCCCCCAAATTAATTCTAATGATTCCATTTTAGCAAAAAGGTAGGAATATTTGAAACCCCATGGTTCTTGATAGATTTTGTGATGTGAAGTAAAAATAAATTCAATTTTAATTCCCTGGCATGGGCACATACACACATACTTTTTTTCTCTCTCTTTCATGGTGATAACACATAATGTTTGCGAAGATTTTGTTGAATTGCATTGACCTTGATCTATATCTCTTATCCGTCTGGATTGATGTCCATATGTTTCCTTTCATTTGAGGAGAGTGGAATTATTATGTTTGCCGAAAACCAAGCGCACAACTAAATCTGACAGTATTTTGGAAGAGTGGGAATTTTCTTGTCTTTTAAGCTAAATGGATCATCAGAATATTGTTATATTTTTCTCTTCATTCTTTTGTGAGTACAACAAAGTCAATGCGAACTTATTCTAGATTCTTATAGAGTCCAAATAGCTAACATGAAGGGAGTAATCTACATGATTTAAATACACTTATTTTGTTTCATCCAATTTGACATGTGCACCATACAATATCGTTTTCTTCTTCTTATTGTTATTTAAGCCATGGTTTGAGCCAAATAGAAACACAGTTAATGCATTTAGTGTAAAGAACACTATATCGGAAATATATTGGTACCATTTTTTTAAACATAAGTATTTTATAATGCGTTTTTTATTGTATATTGGTGTTGAACTGTGAATATAGATTACAGCTGATAAAAGTGCATGCTGCAACACAATGGATGTCTCTCTTGCAGTTCGAACATTAGATCAAGTTCACTGTTTGACAAGTCAGATGGAGGTTTGCGTCTTACTGATTATTCATATTCTTTGCACATTGATGGGATATTGCGTGTCAATATGTGAAGTTGCTCTCTTTGTCTAGGATGATCGTGTTTTGCTCAGTCATCCAGAATCGCTAAGTTTCAGACACTGCACCTCTCATGTATGGACTATTAATACATTTTTTTTTTTACAATATTGTACTTACTGATTCTGGATTTGTATTTTGTTGACGCGTCTAATGGAGAAGATTGTGTGGAATTCACATATCCCTGGTGAGGCTGCTGTAATGCTTGAGAATGGAGACATCAATATTTTTGACTTTAAGTCACAGAGACTTCATGACCCTTGCTTCATGGTAAATATGAAAGAAGATATTGATGAAGCTGTTTCTCGCTGTTCAGATGAAGTATTCCCAATTACCAATAAAAAGCCAAAGAGAGAGAGAAAAGTAATGCCTATTGCATTATCCAGGAAATGGACTTGTGAGTATGCATGGCATCCCAAAAATCTTATTGTTGCTGGCAAAAAGAAGCTCTTTTTGGTTGACCTGAGGCAAAAACACGGAAACGAGCAAATGTGTTCTTGTATAGCTGACTGTTGTGTGGTGGGTTTGGCTTCTTACTGCAACCAACACAGGAAAAATGAGCGTTTCACTTCGCTCTCTCGAGCTGAGTATGATGGCATGTTCCAATTTGCCGCAGCTTCAACTTATCATGTGCTACTCTATGATATTCGGCAGCCTAAGACACCATTACTTCAGGTAATAATGCACGATCTCATTTGATACGTGTACTATCATCTGTATTTTCTACTGAATCATATGAGAATTTTGATTAATTCAGTGGGAGCACAGGATGCCACAATATCCACCGGACCACCTTCAAATGTACTCCCTATCAGATTTTTGTTCAAGCACTTGGCAGGGTATTAACTTACCTATAGTGGCAGGTAGATGCTGGATTTCGAAGCTGTTTTTATTTCTCTTTTCTTAGTTGTGTCTGAGTGCCTTTCTTATCATATAGGTAGGATTATTGTAGGAAGTTCATTCAAGTCAGGGGATGTACATGCATTCTTCTATGGTCCACATTCTTATCCAGATTCATCTTTCACAACTCTCTCTGGATTTGGGGGTAGAGGACAGATGGAAAATCTAGAATCCATCAGCAACATTTCATCCTGGCAGTTCCCTGTAAAACTGAAGAATCCAAAACTCAATATGAAGAGTAATATTGAGAGGAACTTTGCAACTGTTCCTTTGCCGTTTGAATTCTACACTCCTGTATCTCAAATGGATCCTCTTTTTGGGGTATTCAACTTTTTCCCCACTCAAGACATGCGGAAGTTTACCATCCTCCAGCTTACAGGAAAAGGATGCATAACATCTCAAAATTATGAAATATCAGGAGAACTTGATTCTCGGAACTTTTACAAACGCACCATTGGTTTTCAGCAAACATTGGCTATCACAAAAAGTGGTAAATCTACTAGCTCTCTGTATGCATGCAAAAAGGATAACTTACTATAGTCAATTTCGTTGCTAAAGCTTAAATTATTGACAGTAAATTATGCAAACACAGCCATCTAAAATCCTGGTAAATTTGATGTCACATGCTTATGACTTGACCACTTGTCAAGACTACAAACCCTGTTTGTGAAGTTCAAATTCTTAATAGGACTGGATTGATTATATGGATGTTCTAATATCTATATACATGCACTGTAACGAAGTAAGAATCACGTGTACATCAGTATCTCATTAGGAAACCTGTAGAATAACAAATCTGTAGCTATGTAACTTCTGTATCGAATTTTGTATGATACGAAAACAATGAATATGTTGAGCTTTGTAATTTATCTAATGTTACTTGCCTATTAATGATCACTTTCTACAGAAATTCACAAATCAGAAGGTGATACACTAGTATCAGTGCCGTCATTTCTTGACTGTATCCACTGAATTTGATATATTTGCTCAACTCTACTATTACATCTAAAACAATCTTCATCGATGTTAGATTTCTTAATTTCCTGCCAGATATTCGTTATGGTATCTTATCATCAAATTCTAAGATTAAATCTTCAAGTGAGGAATGCTATCATGGTACAACTGCAAAGCACAAGGTTCGAGATATATCTGACAAGTTGAATGAGGTAATATGTCTCATGCATCTTCATTAAGGAATCATGTAGAATTGTTAAAGTGTGCTCTTGCATTCTGCTGAATTGTGACATGACTTTTTTTGGATTTGAAAATTGTATGCCAGGCTATTTTAGATGTGAATATTTCAACAGGAATAAAACAGCCTTTTGCTTGTTACTTTTCTTTCTTATGCAGTAACAACTTGTTACAATCCTTGTTGGTTTGCCAAGGTATTGATGAGTAATCATTTTATTACGGCTAATTAGAGCCTTCTACGTGTTGCTGTTGATATGCCCAACCTTTCCCTCCTCCCTTCTCCGTGATCTTGATGAATAGTCATGTTCTGTCAATGAGGAAGTATATTAATAGCTGAAGGGATGATCTATTTTTTTGTCATGAGACTTCTCCTATCCTTTGGCTATTTCAAGTCCAAAAATGATTATGAACCTGGTGCAAGGCATTGATGTTGCCTTCCTCTATGCTCAATATTTTTTCCTGCAAAAAGACCTTCATGATGTGCTCAGCGTTTTTTATTCACTATAATAAACCTTGAGGCATATATAGGATATCCGGCCACTCTCTGTATCCTCGTTGCTGTGTGAAGTTTCTGCAGGAAACATTTCCTTCTCTGTCTGAGACCATGCCATCGCTCAGATAACAAGTTATTGATTTGGGGTATCAATAACCATCATATGAAGTAGTCCTATTGCTTGCTCTTTCCAAAATTTCTGTACCTAAGTTGCCCTTTACGAGAAGAAATACAAAGGTGTGTCTGCCAAATTCTGTTACATCTCCTTGTTTTCTGCTGTGGTCTCTATGAGTTCATGTATTAAATGCAAAAATGAGGTTGACGTTCCCCATGCTTGTGAAACTTTGAATATCGTCATAAAGTGCCATTAATCTCTTGGTGCAAATTTGTTGCTTTTCTGTGAACTATCTTTCGCTCATTTTGCTGCATTGATGTTTTATATGAGAATCACATCACAGCCTCTTCCTTGATACTATGAGAGTCATGTACATTTATTGATTTGGGCTTTGTATAACTTCTCTTAAGGCACAAAACGATAATGATGGAGTCCCAGAGGTGAATCTAAGGAATGAAGCAAGTCCACCTCCGAAAGAAAACAGTTTTTCAAAGTTGGATGATGAGCTCTGCCCTGTAATGCTCATGTTCAAAGAAACTGGTATAATTTAATTTTCTGTGAAAGTCAGATTGATGTGTTGTAATCGCAATTTAATAATTTTATATTTGGAACAGGTAGCTCAACCTTGTTATCATGCGAATTTGACTCTCTGATTGGACTCAAGGGAAAGCTACAGCAATGGCAGAAAAGTTATCAACCGTTCTTAAACTACTGCAGTGCTCATCTACCAGAAAAATCTGGGGGCGTGTAGCATTTCAAAAGAAATATATTGGAACAGATGCAGCAACCTTGCTATCCTGTGAACTGAACCTTTTTGATTGGGCACAAAGGATGGCTTCAGCAATGGCCGACAAATTATCAGCCTTTTCCTCAACTATTGCAATGGTCTGCCAGAAAAAAGCAGAGAACATTTATTGTTATCATATAGGTACTTTGGAGCAGATGGTGCAACCTCGAACTAGAGACCTTCTGATTGGATTCTAATGATAGTTATAGTGATGGAAGTCCAATTGTCAGCCATTCCTCAACTTTCGTCCGCCAGGAAAATGAACAGACGTTTAGAATTTGGAACGGTCAGCACGACCTTGCCATCGTGTGGACCTGGTTGGATTCGGAGGATGACGACATAAATCAATGGCAAGTGTGCATCAGCAAAAAGAGGAGCTTTTTTATGTCCTTGGTTTGATATAAACTAGATAGAGCAAATTGTACTAAAGCGATATGTGAATGTCGATCATCATTTTGTTCTCATACTGAACGCGAAGAAAATCAGTAAAAGATGAATCTTCAATTTTGACCGTCAATACTGAACGGTTTGGTGGGAATGCAATGCCTTATTATATCCACAAACTCTTGGTTGTGTTTGTGTGCGTGGCATGAATAATAGTATGCAGTTTGAGGCTTCATCTGATAATGGAATGTAGGATGTGCTACATGAAGCGTGAACTTTGCAACACATTGGTAGTTAGAATACAGAATGCATGTAGATCTGTTGTATTTCAGGTTTTGATCAACAGTGACTCTGCAAGAGCTCGACATCCGAGTCTGCTAAACCCAATGTGGTAAAAATCACTGTCTCGATGGCGCAATTCTAATTTTTCACTAAAAATTTAAGTTCCATCAAACAAATAAACTCTTTGCGTAATGCGTACAAGCAGGAAATTGAACCACCCGAATTTCTATTGAATTCCAAGGAGCAAAACTTGTAGTAAACTTTGGTTTCTTGTCTTTGCATTTAATCAAAATGAGTATCAATTAAACTCTCTAGTATGGAACTTGCAAGCAGGGAGATGCATTGATTTGGACAAATCAATGTGGCAATTCAACATAAGCAGCATATACAAGGATGAACTATGGAATGATGAACTCAATCTAATCAGCAAAATAGAAAAAGAAAGAATCTGCACATTAAGAAGAATGTGGTATGTAGCAGCACCATGCGAGTCAAGCGAATTTTACAATAAACATCACAAGCTCAGTTTGAAATAATAAAAAAAGAAAGAATCTGCACATTAAGAAGAATGTGGTATGTAGCAGCACCATGCGAGTCAAGCGAATTTTACAATAAAACATCGCAAGCTCGGTTTGAAATCACATCTGATCAAATCCGTCGATCCAAAGATGCTGCTTCATCAGGCTAATGCTAGTCGCAGATTACTCGGCGTGACACAGAATCCTCAGGTCACTCCCCAAGGTCATCACCATCGGGGCGAGCATCTGGAACTTTCGAAAGCGCTGAAATATTCGATGCACCATAGGAGTCTTCCCAGTTGATTCCATCGAACGATTTCACAGTGACGCTGTTTAACGTACCTGGATCGACGCAATGCACCGTGACGGCTACGCCATCAGGGTTCGATCGTGGGATATAGTACGATGTGATGCCGCATACCCTGCAGAAGATGTGCTTGGCTGTATGCGTGCCGAAGGTGTAAACAGTATGCCAATCTGCCGAACCTTCCTGCAACCTGAAGTCATCAGCTGGCACGATGAAATGCGTGTTCCGGCGCATCCTGCAGTTGGAGCAGTTGCAATCCCAGGCGATCACATCCGGTGCTGCTTTCACCTGCCATCTCACTTTCCCGCAGTGACAACCTCCGTTGTGAAACACCTTGCTTGCCATGGAATGGCAACTCCACAAGCTAGCTGTCCAATATGACAAAAGAAAAATGAAAAGATAGATGAGTTCTTATGTACACCCAATTCAGTTCTACAGGTACCTGGGTTTACAAAGCTTCCCCATTTTCCATCTATCGGCAGAGTATCAAGAATTCCAGGGATCCGCTGCACTGCATGCAGGTTTTCCCCCCCATCAACCTCATGCTCCAGAACTAAGGAGGAAGCATGGTGTGCCTGCACCTATTTCACAATTGATGCTATCAAAGACTTTACCTCCAAGAAAGGGAGTGCTCTGATCATATTTCCAATCATTTCAGTAATGATTTTTAGACGATGTTCTCCTCTTTGCTTCTAAGAGCATGCACACATAATTCAAATACCTAAATTGTGCACCTGGGCATGGAGCATAGACAGTGATGACATGCCTCTTCCACTTAAAAAGAAGCAGTTTCTTGTGCCATATCATCAGTCCTACATTGGTAGGAAACACTTGGGGCCCAGTTCCGTCTGGCATCACATGTAGTGAGCAAGAGCTTTGTAATTTCTGAGGATCATTTGGCAGTGTACATTGTGGCAAAGGTTGCCATGGAGCATGGACAGTGATGGCATGCCTCTGCAAGATTAGTCCACTTAAAAGAAGCGGTTTCTTGTGCAATATCATCGGTCCTATATTGGTAGGAGACCCATGGGACCCAGTTCAGTCTGGCATGACATATAGTGAGCAAAAGCTTGTATATTCTGAGGATCATTTGGCAGTGTATATTCTGGCAAGGGCTTGAGACTTGTTTCAATGGCAAAGATTGCAGCTTTGCTTGCGCACAATACAACGCTCCACGAGATTTGAAGCAAACTAGTGGGCATCCATTTTGATAGCAGATTTTCTCTGGGCTGGGATGAGATTAAGCCGACGACATATGTCAAAGTTTTGCCATTGCCATGTACTCGCTTCATAGCCTGCATTGCTCAAGCCCACATAGCTAAGAGATGGAAGCAAATCCATGGGGGCATTCCACTTCGGATGGCATTTTCTTGCCTGCAAAATCCATTAAAGCCGGCCACATATGCTACTGCATGCTTCGCATTAGGGGCCATGGATAATGTGGCATCGGATCCGATCCGAATGTATTGCAAGGACCGCCCTTCTTGCATGGAAACCTCCATCAAGAGCCTTGCATACATCTTGGAGTCGAGGATTCAAAAGGAACACTGAGCAAAGACAAAGCCATGGATCTTGCCAAAGAAGGGGGAGGAGAAGGGATGCCCTGCATCTCCTTCCTGCTGTTGGGGGGGGGGGGGGGGGGGGGGAGAACCCCCCTTTGCAAAAAAAAAAACTGAGGAACTCAAAAACAAGGGCGAAACCCAATTCCTGACTGATGATGCAGCACGCATTAGCAGAGCTGAAACATACCTCACTCAGCCTTGGAGGGGCACCATGGATCAATGGATCAGGGTTGAGCACAGTGTGCATGTACCAAGTTTCTTCTTCTTCTTCTTCCTGTTTTGTTCTATCTGTTGACTGACATTGTTTAATATTGTTCTTAGAAATATTGTTCTTGGATCATCACAAGAAAGATTGTCTCCCGGTAAACTCTTTGTGACAATTCTTGACTCCCCAAGATCGGATCGAAATGGGTGTTTTGATTCCTACTTGCAACTTGATGATGAGCCGGATCGGATCGAAAATCGGGTGTTTCGATTCCAACTTGCAACCTGGTGACGATTCAATCCGGGGCTCGTTTCCTACATGATAATGTGCTTGGTTTTCACACGCATTGGTAACATTGAGAAACAAGAGTTCCACAATGTGCAGTTTTTGCCCACTTGCCCTGGGATCGAAGCCATCCATCCTGACAAGTAGATAAATTCTCGAAATGTTTCATTCCTACCTCCATGTAGCTCTTCATGTCTCCTCTATGATTCCAATCAAAGCGACCAACATCATCGGCAGTTACAGAAAGTCACGAGTCTACTTTACGTTTTTCTCCCTGTTTTCTGCCATAGTAGTGTCT